>JACEEZ010001127.1:44290-134290 GCA_016584305.1 Chionoecetes opilio | reverse complement strand
ACACATCCACACCTGATCAGTCGCAAGACAGCATTTGGTGCAAGGCGTATCCGGGACTGTCGTAGGTACAAGTGATCTGTTAGTTTCATCTTTCTTCCATCCATATTTTTCAACGTCCAGTTCTGGTGGATCCGCGTCTTTCACGGCGCGCCATATGGATGCTTGATGATGCGCACGTTTCACGTTTTCCTCGAAGGCCTCGCTGGTCGGTGGTAGAGAGCATAATTTTGGTGTTGATGTATACCCTTTGTCTGTTTTTGCTGCCCAAGCACTGAGTCGTGCATTTGACATCGTGTCATTATTGTTCTGTCCATAGCAAGCAGTCATGAATTTCGTTGCCTGCTGTATCACCGAGGGCAGCGAAGCATCAATTTGTCCCAGAAGTGACAGAAGAAGTCCACTTCTTACAACTTTCAGAACAGTGCTTTTTCCAATGCCGAAACAGCAAGCAACTGTGTCGCAACCAGAAAGTGCATGAGCAGCTAGGATTTCTGGTATGATATCTATGTGCTTATCAACGGTCTTGCCGATATCGACTATTGCTCATCTTTGATTGGAGATTCCATACTCACCATGAACTTGAGCCATCTTCCAGATAGTAATGTAGAAGCAGTACAAACACGTCTGTGTCATCTGATAAGACGGTGATGCTTGTGGGTTTCTCCTTTGCAGCCAGAAAGGTAACTGGCATGGGTCTTTGTCGTATTAAAAGAGCGTACCGTAGGCAGCTTACAGAATGGGTGCAGAGCAGATGTTAGGGTATCGTGGGAATTGTGAAGAGATGTACTGAAGGAGCATAACAGTGCACAATTCTAGGCACTGATGTAGTGGATGCCCGGCAGTGTAACAAGATGTAGATATCACAGGGATCTGTCCTATTCATCCTTTTTGTGCTTTAAGAAACATTAGCAAACCTGACCAACTTCTTTGTTTTTGAATTTAGAGGATCAAATATAGCTTTGATTCTAGACATCACGAAGCTAGTCGCCTTGTTAGATATTGATTTTAAGCATGGAAATTGAAAACTAATATAACAATCGTGAATTAATCAGCAATTTTTTCATTAATAATGTCCGTATTGAAGTTTAGTAGCACAGGACTTAACCCTTCGATTGAGGTGTTTAGTTGGAGAGGATCTGGGTCCCGGTGTGGAGGTAGCAGACATCAAGAGGGCGGACTGGGGCAAGTTTCAAGCTTCCCTTGACGAGTGGTGGGTCACTTACGAGCCACCCGACGACCTGCACCAACAGGAGAGGGACCTCACGGCAGCCCTTCAGAGGGCAGCCGACGCAGCCATTCCTAAGTGCTCTCCGGGCCGCCGCCACCGTCCCGACTGGTGGTTCTACAACGAGGACGTCAGGGAGCACAACCACCGAGTCAACCTGCACAGAAAGCTGTACAAACGACAGCCCAACCCCACCAACCTGCGGCTGTTGCAGGATGTGGTGACTCGCGCTCGGCAGGTGTCTCAGCGGGCCAGGGAGGCCAAGTGGTTGGAGTGGTGCGCCTCCTTCAACCAGCACACCTCCCTCGGCCAGCTGTGGAGGAATGTCAGGACGGCTTCCGGTGCCGCCCCGCACCGACCGGCCGCCCACCCACACCCACACCGAGAGGCGGAAAGACTCATCGGCGTGTTCACCGCGCGTGGCTCCAGCGCCCAACTTCCTCCTCGCACACGCCACCACGCCACCACGAAGCAACAGCTTCGACAACACCGCGTCGAGGCTGTCAGGGAAGCGCGAGGGGAACCTGACGTGGCGGACCACCTCTTCACTCGCCAGGAACTGTCGTCGGCGATGAAAAACGGGCGCGACACAGCTGCAGGGACGACGGCGTGACATACTCCTGCTCGCTCATGCCGGGCCTGCCGGGGACGCCGCGCTGCTCGCCACGCTCAACGCGTCTTGGCTGGCAGGCCACCTGCCACCAGCGTGGAAGGAGGCCGATATTCAGCCCATCCCCAAGCCCAGGGAGCCCACCAAGCTCAGGCCTATCTCCCTCATCAGCTGCACGGCTAAAACAGCCGAGAGAATGGTGCTCTCGCGACTGCAGTGGCGCGTGGGAGCCCTCCACCCTCACGTGTTTGGCTTCACCCGCGGCGTGGGCACAGCTGATTGCCTCCTCACCCTGCTGACTCAGGCCAACAACTGCCCCACAGTCACAGTCTTCCTCGACCTTGAGAAAGCGTTCGAGCTGGCCAGTCCTCACGCTATTCTCGCCACCCTCGCGAGGAAGGGGATCCGGGGAAGACTGCTCGCCTGGCTCGAGGACTACCTCCATCACCGTCGGGCCAGAGTCAAGTTCCAGGGCCTCAAATCACGCTACAAGGAACTGAGAACGGGACGCCCCAGGGCGGCATCCTCAGCCCGTTCCTGTTCAACCTGCTGATGGAGGAGCTAGTCGCCCTGCCCTTCCAGGCTGGCACCGTCCTGCTCAGCTATGCCGACGACCTGGCCCTCGTTATCACCGGGCGGGGTGACAGGCTTTGCAAGACGCAGCGCGCTCTCGACCTCATCACCGCCAAGTGCAAGGAGCTGGGCCTCAAGATCTCGACGCAGAAGTCCCGGGCCATGACTATCAAGGCAGCCAACCCAGTCTGTCAGCTGCGCGTCCAGGGCATCGGCCTGGCCTGGACGGACTCCTACCTGTACCTCGGGGTGTGGCTCGACAGGCGGCTGTCGTTCACGGAGCAGCTTGACTACCTGAGGGAAAGGACGCAGGCCAGGCTGAACGTGATGCGGGCCATGACGCGGATTAACGCCGGCGCCACCTTCTCTGTCCTCCGCCTGTACTATGTGCAGGCTGTGCGCTCCCTGGTAGGATTATTGCGCCCCTGTCATCATCGCGCTCATCCCCCAGTCAGCAGGAGCGGCTCGAGGTGCTCCAGAACAACGCCATGAGGACCATGCTGGGGGCTCCGAGATGGTCCAGCGCCTGCGTAATGCAGAGCGAGACCAGATTGGTGCCCCTCGCCACCAGGGTGCAGTGCATCATGGCCTGTCGCGTGGCCAGAGTATTCCGCCGCGACGTGGAGGGCGTGGCGCAGAGGAGACTCCGGCTGGCCATGACGCAGGGCATCGAGTGCCTGCGCAGCAACACGTTGCTCATCAAACACCTCGCTAGCCACCCACAGCCTCATTCACGCGGGGATCACCGGGCCGTGGCGGGAGGCCGATGTCCCCGCCCCCACCTACAATGCTCCGCCCCCGTGGGGGCCCCCCGCCGCAGAGTTCACCGCCACGCAGTTGCCTGCCTGTAAAGCCATGTGCACCACCCGGGAGCTGCGGCAGCACGCGCTGATGGCCATGGCCCAGGTCGCCGAGCGGGACAGCCGTGTATACTTCACTGACGGCTCGGTCGACCCGGATAGTGGCAGAACAGTTGCCGCGTTCGTCACCACGGGTGGGACAGAGCTGTCTTGGCGGACGTCTAACAACTGCTCCACACTCCAGACTGAGCTGGTGGCCATCCAGCACGCCCTCGAACATGCCCTGCACCACCGGGAGGCAACTGTGGGAATACACACCGACTCCTGGACGGGGCTGCAGGCCCTCCAACAGCCGCATCCCAAGGACAACGTGAGGCTCATCACCACCATCCTAGGCAGCCTACAGAGCCTTGTCGCGCAGGGAAGGCTGTCAGGCTCAACTGGATCCCCAGCCACGTAGGGGTCCGAGGTAACGAGGCGGCGGACGCGGCCGCCAAGCGAGCCGCCAGCGGCCCCAGCGTCACCATGCACGTGCCTCCCAGCCTACAGCAGCTCAAGGCGCAGGCGAGACGGGCCGCAGCACACTGCGCTCACCAGACACACCGAGAACTGGAGCCAGGAAGAGGCAGGCGGCCTGGTACGCTGCAGCCACCGACTACCACCCACTGGACGACACCCAGCAACAACCCAGGGCAGATGGCGCACTACTGCAGCGTGTGCGTCTGGGCTACTGCACCAGAGAGGAGCTACAGGAGGACTTCGAGGGGCAAGTGTGCGACCACTGCGAGATGCACACCCGTCGCCCACTGGTGCACTACCTCCTGTCCTGCCCCGCCACCGCCCCCCTGAGGCCCGGCCCGACCCCCGCCGCCCAGCCTGCAGGTGGGGGGCTGCTGAGTGGGCGTGAAGGCAGGGCCGCCCTCATGGTCCGCCACACCCCGAGAGACGTGATGTTGGGGGTGCTGCGAGCAACGCCCCCTCCCCGCTGACACACCACGTACCCACACCCCGTCGCGCCCGGCAGGGTGACCAGTGACGCAGGTGACTCACCGTCACCACGCCTCCACGCGACCCTCCCGTAGCCTGACGGGATACCCTCCTCACTGGCGGGCTGATGCCCGCTTTGTACTTCTTTGCTCCTGCATATGCATTTCTGTACATGCTTGTATTGTGTGTGTGTGTCCTGTATGCTTAGTTGTACAATAAACCTTTACAAATCAATCAAAAAGTAGCAGGCATGTTCTTATCAGCTTAATATCTGATACGATCCCCATGTGGGATCAACGATATTAATCTGATTTTTGGACCATGGCGAAGTGCTAGGGGCTTGCTCCACCTTTCCCGCGGATCGGCCCGGTATTGTAGCGAGACCACCGAGAGACAAGGCCTGGTGGATCGCCCGTGACGTCACACCATAAGGATACCACCCGCTCCTCTCCCCGTACAAGTTTACCTACCTAATATAATGTTTATCAGTATAAAAGATATACTGCTATCTTCGGAAATGTTTGTTCTATAATATTATCAAATAAAAAACCGTAAAACACACAAAGAAAATGCCATTATGAGACTTTCAAGAAATATGCATTAACTTAAACTCTTCGCCATTTAATATTTTGCTCGCAAACATTTTAAATGGAGAATATCAATAGAAGCGGAGTTTAATTAGCTTTTCCATTGATATATTTCGTTTAGTGATAAATGAATTAGCGGCATGCATAAATTAGCGTTAACTAAATATAAAAAATCATGAAATCGGGTAATTTCCTACCTAATATATCAGTATAAAATATATACTGTTATCTTCGGAAATGTTTGTTCTATAATATTATCAAATAAAAACCGTAAAAAACACTGAAGAAATGCCATTATGAGACTTTCAAGAAATATGCATGAACTTAAACTTTTCGCCATTTAATATTTTGTAAAAAAACTTTTTACATGGAGAATATCAATAGAAGCGGAATTTAATTAGCTTTCCATTGATATATTTCCTTTTCTGATAAATGAATTAGAACCATGCATAAATTAGCGTTAACTAAATAAATAACATCATGAAATCGGGTAATTTACTCGATTTCATGATGTTATTTATTTAGTTAACGCTAATTTATGCATGGTTCTAATTCATTTATCAGAAAAGGAAGTATATCAATGGAGAGCTAATTAAATTCCGCTTCTATTGATATTCTCCATGTACAAAAAAATTCACAAAATATTAAATGGCGAAAAGTTTAAGTTCATGCATATTTATTTATTAAAAAAACATTAAAAAAGAACACATACACCCTCAATACCTAAGAAGCCTGACCTTCCAAGTCATTTATTTACGGTGATAAACAGGCGACAGGTGTGTTGCGAGGCCGTACAGGTGTGTAGTGACAGGTGTGGTGTATATGGTAAAGCGAGAGAGGCTAAGAGTGCAGTGTTAGCACCCGAGTGTGTGTGTCTGACCTAAAGAGCGAACGCGTAGTTCTCGTCCACTATAACGGCGTCAGCCCCGTACCGCCACGGCCACGGGTACGGCGCGGGCCACAGTGGTCCATAGAAGCTACTCTCGGGGATTACAGGAAGTTTAAATGAATCAAAAACCTTTGGCCTAATCAAAAAACCTTTCTTAATTAGGTATATTGAATTGAAAGTAGTTAGTTTCGGACACTGATTTTGAGTATTTTCGTACATACCTGGTGTCATTTCGTAACTCTAATAGTCAAGTTCAACTCTGCGCTGAGTGTACGAAACGACTATGGTTTCATATAGACTACGAAACAACTTTTGGTAATAATGGACGAGAGTTTCGCGGTCGTTTTCAGAGACACCAACTATTTTTTCTTGGCCTACAATAGGTGCTTGTTCTAATGGAGATAGTTTTATTTTGCGCAACCCCCCCCCCCCAAAAAAAAAAAAATTATAATAATAATGAAACCTAACCTAACCTTATAGGTTTTAATGAAACCTAACCTTAAAGGTTTTAATGAAACCTAACCTAACCTTATAGGTTTTAATGAAACTTAACCTAACCTTAAAGGTTTTAATGAAACCTAACCTAACCTTAAAGGTTTTAATGAAACCTAACCTAACCTTAAAGGTTTAAATGAAACCTAACCTAACCTTAAAGGTTTTAATGAAACCTAATCTAACCTTATAGGTTTTAATGAAACCTAACCTAACCTTAAAGGTTTTAATGAAACCTAACCTAACCTTATAGGTTTTAATTAAACCTAACCTAACCTTAAAGGTTTTAATTAAACCTAACCTAACCTAACCTAACCTTAAAGGTTTTAATTAAACCTAACCTAATTTTAACCACAAGGTATACTTTTTCTTTTCTTTTTTTGCGCAAAATAAAGCTATCTCCATTACAACAAACACCGCTTATTAGGAAGCGCTATGATAATTTGTATCATAACCGCACTTAGGTCTGTATGCATTTTGCTCATCAAAACACAGATCACCGTGTAATAGTTTCGTTGAGCAGCTCAGTGAGCAGAAAAGTGCCCGTGTAATAGCGCCTTTAGGGTCCCGTAGACTACAGACACCGATGTAGTAGCACCACAATACGACACTTTATAGTACAATATTGTTATAATCAATCGGACATAGCGAGTTGGAAGAATTTCACTAAATCACGAATCAGCTGAGTCTGATGATAATTGTCAAGGGTTTTTTCAACACCGTCTGACAAAGATCCACGCGATAAACAAGATATTATTGTAACACTTAAACACTATGAAGTGCTGGATACTTTAATGGATCCAATTTCGGATTCGTCTAGTTGTGATTCATCTCAAGGTAATTTCCTCCCGGCTGGGAGGCGGCCATAGGCCCAGTAACAAAAACAAAGGAACCCTATAGTTCTCAACCACTCAGCTTGTGCCCGACCCGCCACTTCCCATTAACGGGTAATGGACGGTCCTCAAGCCCCTGGGGAATCCCAGGAACAGCATCCCGCTCAGGGAAGAACACTCGGCCTCGTCATCGTGGTATGAGGTTACACCAAGTTTCGGTCAGGGAACTTGGCAATCATACTATAGAAGTGATCCTATGAAGTATGATCATACCGTGGTTGATTTGATTTGTAAAGGTTTATTGTACAACTAAGCATACAGGACACACACACACAATACAAGGATGTACAGAAATGCATATGCAGGAGCAAAGAAGTACAAAGCGGGCATCAGCCCGCCAGTGAGGAGGGTATCCCGTCAGGCTACGGGAGGGTCGCGTGGAGACGTGGTGACGGTGAGTCACCTGCGTCACTGGTCACCCTGCCGGGCGCGACAGGGTGTGGGTAGGTGATGTGTCAGCGGGGAGGGGGCGCTGCTCGCAGCACCCCCAACATCACGTCTCTCGGGGTGTGGCGGACCATGAGGGCGGCCCTGCCTTCACGCCCACTCAGCAGCCCCCCACCTGCAGGCTGGGCGGCGGGGGCCGGGCCGGGCCTCAGGGGGGCGGTGGCGGGGCAGGACAGGAGGTAGTGCACCAGTGGGCGACGGGTGTACATCTCGCAGTGGTCGCACACTTGCCTCTCGAAGTCCTCCTGTAGCTCGTCTCTGGTGCAGTAGCCCAGACGCACACGCTGCGTACGTAAGCGCCATGCGCCATCTGCCTGGGTTGTTGCTGGGTGTCGTCCAGTGGGTGGTAGTCGGTGGCTGCAGCGTACCAGGCCGCCTGCCTCTTCCTGGCCTCCAGCTCTCGGTGTATGCCGTGGTTCCTGCAGCCGTGCTCCTAATGCTCCCAGACTAAACACCCGCCTCGTGCAGGATATAAACAGCAATGTGGCGCCGCCACTTGGATTGCAAAGACTTCCAGATTTCAGAGAATAAATGTATCATTTTAGTATAATACATCAGTACTTAAAATTTTGCAAAAAGAGCATACAGCGATGGTAAAAATAGCTAATGAAGGCATAATAGTTACAAACTAAAATAGTACCCCCCAACATATTCAAGTTTTCTCGCAATGCTGGCAACGCTGCAGTAATTTTCGGTGTTACAACGAGAACTAAGCTATCTTTTTGGTGTTATTATCTTTATCATTATCTATTAATTATCTTCTAAGCCTAACCCAATGACCTATCCACTGTAGGCCTACGCTAATGACTTTACCATGCATCATTCAACGTCGTTCATTAGACGACCAACTCTACAAGCTGGAAAAGCGTAGATTTGGAAAGGATATTGGAAAAAACTGGTTCACAAATAGGGTGGTGAATGAATGGATTGGACTCAGTAGACAGGTAGTTAGTGCGGAGTCATTAGGAAGCTTTAAAGAGGGGCTGGATAGGTTCATGGATGGGGATGAAAGGTGGATGTAGGTAGTGTTAGGTGACAGGAACTACCACGTGTAGGCCTCGCGGACTCTTGTAGCTTCCTTATTTTCTTGTTTTTATGTTCTAATTAAATTTTTCACGGAGGGATGCCACAGAGTGCCTAAATTAGATTTTCTTCTATAATTTCTGATTGGGGCAAAGCAAACCTTGTTTTGTTCAATGCCTCAAAAATCCAATTTCTTCACCAATCTACTCGAAATAACCTTCCAGACAATTATCCTCTCTTCTTCAATAACACCCAGCTGTCTCCCTATTCTACAATGAACATTCTTGGAATATCCTTTACTAAAAATCTAAACTGGAAATAGACTATAACAGTGAGCTCGATCTGCCATCTGGGAACCTCCTGTCAGCTCAGGACGTCGGGTCTCGGGGTGTCAGGCTTGACTTATTTTCCATTATTCCCTACCAAACCAGCTACAATTAAGTGTTGTCATGGTCAACATAGGTTTATGCAAAATGAAAATATACGAGTTTTACATTATTCATGGCGTTATAATGAGGATTGGCAAAATAGAAGTATTCGACCACAGGTGTCCTACAACATTCTACTAAATACTGTAGAGGAATGCTTCAAGGCGAGTGTATGGGTTAATATTACCTTCATGCATGCAAAGAGAAGGTAATATTAACTCATACACCCGCCGGTGCTACTTTAGTATGCGTTCTACCGCAGTACCGCAGTCTACAGTGGTGTGGGGTGTGATCTACCCCAACACTGGTCCACAGGTTCCCTAACCCTGCATCTGAAGGGATTAGTTACTGGTCCACAGGTCATAGGTCAGGTAGCTAACACAGGTCAGGTTATCATAGTTGGTCCCCTACCCCTGCATCGTGGAACGTGCAATGTGGAACGGCGTGACAGAAATACTCTGATTCCCATCATTCAGCGGGAATGTGAAGCCGGTTCAGTGATTCACTCTGATGAATGGCCTGCATATGGAAACTTAAATAATCTGGGTTATCGCTATATAATACAGTGAATCACCAAGAAAATTACGTGGATCCAGTAAGGAGCAAACACTCAAGGCATAGAACGATCTTGGTTGGATGCCAAAACACGTATTTCAAAGAACATGACAGGTGTTAGCAAGGAACTGTTTCAGTCACACCTTAATCATTTTTGCTGGAAAGTGCTCAGAAAAGATGAACCTGATTTGTTTATAGCATTTTTGAACGATATTCGTAATGTATACCGCTAATTAGAGAGAACTGCAACTCCGAATGCCAGTGGTCGCTGGCAGTTTTAACTCACAATTTGGTGAAAAGTTGGTCAACTTGAAAGAAAAATATGGGCTTATTCCACTGCACTTAAAACACACAAGTATAATATTAAGAACGATTTTCTTCTATATGTATATTGTATAGAAGCCTGATTCTGTAAAACATTGTATATAACCAAAAAACCAAGGAGGTATAGTTAAGGAGGCGAGGTAAATGCTACTCTATGATATTATATAGTCAATAACGAATGTTTAGAAGTTATCTTTACCTAGGCAGTCATATTTTCCTGTTATTATTGTGTATCAATCAGATAGAAAGCCTGGAAGTGCAATGAGTCGACGCGTGAAGTGGCAATGTTTTGATTCAATCTCCCCGCCACAATCTCCCCGCCGCGGCGTATCGCCTCCACAATTATAACCTACATTGTCGCAGCAGCAAGCCGATTTCGGCATTCTTTATTCTTCGTTTTTCCAAGGCATTGCTTATTGTATTTTGACAAGCGTTTGCCAGACGCAGCAGTAGTCTTAGAAAACAGTGTGAACATCGCCCAAATTTTACATGCCACAATATACATGTAAAAAATATATTAGGCTTTGCTACACGAGGCGAGTAATTTGCATTAAATTGCTATTATAAAACGTTCCATCGTAATGCATGTCATCCATATAATTAGTAGAACAACAGAAGAACTATATTTTTTGGTTTTCAGATGCGGTGCATCAATGTTTATCGCGAAATTAATTTATGAAAAATATTAGTCGTGGAGGGAAAACACAGTAGACCAACCTTTGAGTTAAAACTGCCAGCGACCACTGGCATTTCTCGAGTTTCAGTTCTCTCTAATTGGTTATGCATGATATACTATTGTATTAGAATTAGCAATGTGATGTTATTGTTCATTAATAAATTGATTAATAAATAAAAAAATTGTTATTCTCCGTTGGAAATAATCCATTTCCAACAGTTTAGCGTGGTAGCGCGGTAGAAGTAGAAGCAGCCGGTAGACCGCATACTAAGGTAGAAACAGAACGGTAGAACGCATACTAAAGTAGCACCCACCCGCCTTGAAGCATTCCTCTACAGTATTTAGTAGAATGTTGTAGGACACCTATGGTCGAATGCTTCTATTTTGCCAACAATCCTTATTATGAGCTAAATGCAAGAATGCTCGTCAAACCCCGGCAGGTGGATATTGCCGACCGTCGTACCTCCACCGGTGGGGTATACAAGAATTGTTCTCAAGAGCCGCCAGTGAAATTTGGCAGGCGTACCAACACAAGCGAGTCCAAGACGGCATCAGTATTTTACTGTTTTACACAGTACNTCTACAAAACAAGTGATAAACCGATGATGTTTAAAATAGCTTTTGTTTTCCGGACTATTCCCTTGTTATGGAAATATTTCCCCATGTCTCAAAAAGAGTTTCAGCCTCACTCGGTGTAATACTAAGTATCCACCCCGACTACCAATAATCTTCATATAGTAAATCGTGTTCAGGGAGTAAACCATAGAACTACTCGCCTGGGCTGGTGGCAGCATTTCCCCTTACTAACCCTAAGTTTTCCCCAATTCAGTTGTGACGAGGAGGTTTTTATTAGTCAATGAAGTATTCAAACAAATTAATATCATTCAACCCAAAGGTATCGGTAACATAAAAACCCTGGCATCACACTTGCTCTGTACAGGGGCCTTATCCGCCCATGTATGGAGTATGTCCAGTGGCGGTAGTGATAAAATAAAATGGAGGGACTGCAAGCTTTGCACAACAGTAGGATACACAAATTTTACCTATCTGAGGTATGACTACTGTTGTAGTTGATATTCACGGATTTCAGGGCATGGTAGTAGTGGTGGTGGTAGAAGGGATGGTGGGGGTGGTAGTGTTGGTAGTAGAGGGGATGGCTGAGGTGGTGATGGTAGAATTACAGTATTACTTGAAAATAAAGTCGGTACCGCTTGATTTCAGTCTTTTCATTTAATGTCAGCTGGGATAAGTTGATGTTTTGCAAATACTTCACTGGATTTTCCATCGTCATAGGGTAATTAAAGAAAGCACGAGTTAACCACACCGTCTACACGCACTGTAAACACGAGGGACGAGACTTAGCTGCTTCGGCAGCTCTATGTTTTCACAAGTGGCGCGGCGGCGGTGCAGACATTAATGGGAAAGCAAATATGAAAGTAACTTAAATTTTAGTTTGGTTTTAATGAAAATTCACTGAGTAACGTATTGAAAATAATTAAATAACATGACTTTTTGTTATGATATATTTGTTAGTACTGTATCAATTCTGCTGTGTCTCTAAAGGCATCATACACCTGGCAGTGAGTGTCTGGGGGTGCTGCAGCTCTGCAGCCCTATGCCACGAGCCGCCACTGAGTATGTCTCGCATGTTTGGCGGGGTGGATTCAATCATACAGCTCTCCTAAACAAAGTGGAGTCAACAGTTTTTCGTCTCATCAACTCCCCTCCTCTGACTGACTGTCTTCAATCTTTAAATCACCATCTCAATGTTGCTTTTCTTGCGATCTTCTACCGTTATGTTCATGCTCACTGCTCCTCTGTACTTGCTAACTGCATGCCTGCCCCCCTCCCACGCCCTCGCTGCACATGACTTTCTACTCATTCTCATCTTACTAAGGCAGAAGTTAACCAGTATCATCACTTTTTCACTGGTAAATTTTGGAGCTTTCATCCAGTTTCCATTTTTCCATCTTTTTCGACTTCATTTTTTTCAAGAAGTGTGTCGACACCTCCCGAACTAAATTGGCCCACCCCCCTTTCTACAATTTTTTACTGTCTTCTTCATAGAGACTGGCAGATATAAGATATTGTGGGTATTTTGTTAAAATAAAATTTCCCTTGGTCAGTCCTGTGAGGGAAAAAATATACATCTTCCTTACTTGTTCTTTGACTCTTCAGTTCAAGCCTGTATGAAAAATGTGCATGAGTGGAAGTATAAATGCATGTGTAGTCACAGCACAGCATGCCAAGCCTGACTTCATGCTACAATGGTCTCACAAAACTCCAGCTTTTGACGATCAGTTGATTGAAGTACTTACAAACAGTCACAACGGGAAAAAAACAAGATAATAAAAAGTTAATATTGATTAAATAAATACACCAGAAGTAAAATTCTACGTGCCATGTATGTACTTGGTGCATTATGAAAAAAATATTTCAAGCTACAACAATTTTATCCTGACCTAAATAAACCATCTCAAAATATCTGTGAGATTTAAATTTCTTATGCATTTAATTTTGTTTTATATGTTCGCATTTTTGTGTTGCATATCATACTATCATGCATAAAACTTAACGAATGTCGGAGTGACAGGTCACTCAGGGATGGCTCGAACGGGCCATCGAATCATTCCCCCAATGTTTGTTCTGTGTTGGCAAAAAATGAGTTTTAATTTTTACATAAAAAGATGTCTCCGATGACATTCTTTTCTTCATATATATATATATATATATATATATATATATATATATATATATATATATATATATATATATATATATATTATTACAATTAGAGTTATGCAACTACACATTCTAAAGATTTGGAATTATTTACGATCTGTTATTTGATCACAGCTGCCATTCTAACAGACACATCACCTGCTCATCACACTGACAACGCTGTGAGTTTGTTTGCCGGTTTTTTCAGTCCCTGACATCTCCAACATATTAAGGAGATTGTTCTGTGTATGAGAACAACACCATCATACTCTGAATTTGTAACGTAACGAACGGTAAAGACACTTACATGCCACCATAAGTATAGCTATTTGCTAACTCCACCTTCCATGAACCAGATTATAAGGGGGATGCGCGAACGCAATCCCCCTAACGAATCCCTACCTATCGCGCTAACAAAAATTTCGCACTCGAGTTAACATTCTAATTCTAACAGACACATCAACTGCTCATCAATCATCACACTGACAACGCTGGGAGTTTGTTTGCCAGCCGTTTCAGTCCCTGAGACCTTGACATCTCCAATATATTAAGGTCATTAGTCTATGAGAAGAGCACCGTCATTACTCTGAAATTAGAGTCTGAATATGTAACTTAACGGTAAAGGCAGTACATGCCACCATTAGTATAGCTAATTTCAGTTTCCATGACCCAGATTATAAGGGGGATGCGCGAACGCAATCCCCCGCTAACAAAAATTTCACACTCGAGTTAACCACATTTGGGTTAATCGCAAGGGTCAGCACCGCCGGAGTGCAATGGTGGGCCTCGCCTTGGGAAACCGCCTTCAGGATCGCGGTATCTCCTGTGCCAGGTAAGTATGCTTTCCGCGGCCAGCTGCCTGATCTTACGCCGCCAAGCTAAACACCTACGCAAGGTAAACCATTTATATGGTAATACTTCCCTGTAAACAAGATGTCATATTATGGTTCTCTACAAGACTGTATAGTATATCGTAAAATATTTATGCCGCTTCTATACCGCACTTTTGTCTATTTTATAACTCCATAATTTTATTCATAAGTCACCAGACATCAGACAAGCACATACTTATCTCCTCTATCACTCTCACTTCCATTCACATTTCCTGAGCGACATTAGTTTTTGCCCTAAAACAGGAAGCGCATAATTTCTCATTCCACCTTTCACTGTGAGAACAACATCATTAACTTTGTCTTGTTTCAGAGTCAATCCAATCAACATTTAGTGCAGTCATTACTAGTTGCATTATCTGACGCTGTTATTCGAGTAAATAATATTTCTATACCATGCAATACATTTTTCATAAAATGATAACAATACTCAGACTGTATAAGGATAAATATTATGTAAAGATTCTGTTCCCCCTTCAGCAAAAACCAGACATCCAAAGAAAACAAGTGTAACGGAACACTCTAGTAAACCGGCGAGAACATTATTTTTTTACTCCTTCACTGCGGCAAAGGAAATTGCATAAAATAAAAATAAAGTTTCAAGAATTGGGTGGTTTATGAAACTGTCGCCGATAGGAATTCTCGCCGAAACATCAACCGAGAACTGTCGCCGGCGGTAGAACACTCGCCGACGCGGAAAGTTTCGGCGTCAGTTGGAAAGTTGGAAAAGATGAAAAGGAAGAATAAAGGGTATATAATCGTCTCTTAGTTGTCAGAAGCGTTTTGGAAGCACAGGGAATTTACAGAATTTGAATGCGGATTATTTATAAACGGCTAACTGGATGCAAAAAGTGACGACATATTGTTGATATACTCGATAATGGCTATAATATTGTTACGCCCTCGACCCCACTACGTACACACTCCAGGTGTCTCTGTGAGGCTGACAGGTGTTACAGACCGCTGCTTGACGTACTTAAGCACACGAAAGGTTCGGTATGCGTGTGAGAAGCGAGTTGTATATTAGTCCACGTCTTTATCAACACAGGCGAAGGAAACACTTCTGACCCCTTTCTTGCGTTTACTGAATAAAGTCCTGATACAATTAAAAGAGTACAAAACCCGAGGGGAGGCAGGCACCCTACAGGCGGGGGGCCACAAAGCGGGAGGCAACCGGGAGACGTGAACGAGCTACACAAAGGTCTGGCGGCCACTCTTCTACCGGCAGCGGCGCGCGTCTTTCCCTCAAGACGCCTCTTTCCTCACTGCCTGATACGTGAGCTAAGAGGCACACAGTGTGCGTCCTTCTGGCACCACTCCCCGCTCTATACCCCACACCCACCCACCCGCACTCAAGGTCAGGCGCTGCCATCCTACCAGTTCATACATACAGACACCACACACGCCACACAACCACCACAACATGCCTCCTCCTCCACCACCACCATCACCACCCACCACCACCACCACCACTACCTCCACCACCACCACCACCACTACCTCCACCACCACCACTACATGCATAACTCGGACATAACAATATATTTTTACTACATTAAATCAGGAATGATAAAATGGTCCGGACGATTATTTAATGCAAAACTTTCAGAATGTTCTTTACAATACGAAATCAGAATTCAAACGTTACAACTATAAATGAAGTTCCACGTTGAAGTTAACCACATTAAGGAACTCTCAATCCTATACCCGATACACCCATGTCAAAGCGCTTAATGAATGTCCAGCCAAAGACTACTGTATACAGTGGTCTTTGGTCCAGCATTGTACAATCATCCCTCTTTACCTCAATACCATGCATGCAGTGGCTGATGACCTGATACTAGATGGAAGTATTAGGTTTAATTATATTCAGATCCTGCTAATGTGATATGATTCTTTTCTTCTCATATTACGTTTTTATACTGTATTGCACCAAACTGAGCATAGCTTGGCATGCAATGTTCAGCATGGATGCTCTACCACAGCATATACTGTATAGTCTACACAGCACTATACGTTCTACCATAATTTTTGCACATATTCAATCGCAAAGCATGCCAAGATTTGATGCGTAATTTGCATTTGGAAATATTATAAGATTATAAACGTGTGCAAAGAAATAAAACAATCCATGTTTATCTTCTATAATAATATAAGCGAAAGTGTGTCTGTCTGTGTGTGTGTGTGTGTGTGTGTGTGTGTGTGTGTGTGTGTGGTATAGGTTCCGCCCCCCGTGGCCCAATCACCTCATATGGCACATTTTTGGAACCGGGTTGACCAGGGGAAGGTCATAAGCCCACTTATGAGATGATCCGATCACTTTTTTTTTTTTTTTTTTTTAGCAGCCTATTAGCGAGAATTGTGAAAAAAAAGTGGGTTGCGAGAATTGAGGAAACCTTGATGTAGGGTGATGGGTAATGGGTGAGCGAATGGTGGGGTGATGGTAATGGTGTGGGGTGATGGTGAGTGAATGGGTGGGGGTGATGGGTGGGGGTGATGGGTGAGTGAATGGGTGGGGGGTGATGGGTAATGTGTGAGTGAATGGGTGGGGGGTGATGGGTAATGGGTGAGTGAATGGGTGTGTGGTGATGGGTAATGGGTTAGTGAATGGGTGGGGTGATGGGTAATGGGTGAGTGAATGGGTGGGGGGTGATGGGTAATGGGTGAGTGAATGGGTGGGGGGAATACATACATTTCTACATCCATGATTTTAGGAAAGTTAGAAGGGGCTATCTGGAGAGTCCGTGTTTGGTGGGCCGAAGGCCCGCCAAACACAGGTGGTGGGCCGAAGCCCCACCAATAGCCCTCCGCAGGAGCTAGCCAAAAAGTCCGCCCGGAGGGCGGCTTTGCGGCTAGTCAATACCATAAATATGACAATTTACGGGGACTCAACGCCACTCTACAAAGAAAAGCCAATATACTTTTATATTTGGCTCTTCGATTCTGATACGTCACCTTATCGAAACTTTATTTTTATCTAATAGCTAGGAATAAAAATGTATTGTATGCAATAAGAATCTAATCTAAATTTGACCATCTCATACATAGGTAGTTGTTATTAATTAATTAGAATGCAAATGGTATAATCACCAGTAATATGTGAAACAAAAGCTGGAGACCAGGGTTGTTTGATTTAAATCAAGTTGAAATTTAAATCAAATTAATTTTTTTTTAAACTGATTTAAATCATAACCTTATCATTATTTGAAAACGAGAGGGGAAAGAAGGAAAATTAAGCAAATGGGCTTTATGAACACCAATTTTATCATTGTAGTATAATTATATCATAATGAGACTAAATGAATGGAGCGGGGGAATCCACTGTGGCCCTTTTAGATTGCAAATTGCCATGTGGCTGTTTTCACAGCAGAAATATTTTTCTCAATTATATATAGTAATTTTTTTTTTGTACTGTACAAAAAGCCACACTACCTATAAACAAAAGTTGAATGTGCATGTTACTTTTGTTTATAAAAAGCCAGTGATATATTAACCAGTTTAATATGCATTATGATTAATTATAAAACAAAAAATATAATTCTTTTGTTTAACCGTCGAAGTAATTATTACTACAACAAAAATCCCATTGAATCCGATTGACTTCCCATTGACAAGTCAAGTAGCAAGGATGACTATGCAAAATTAGGCCGAACAGTATGATATAGGCAAAATCAGGAAATATTTTGTGTAGCTGACTCTCATCACAAACAGAATGATGTTTTTTCATATGCCGGCTAGGAGGTTATTCCCAGAGGTCAAATTAATAATCATTTGGTGTCTGCGGGGTGGGGGGGGGGGGGTTAAAGCTTGCAGGACGGTAAAGACCACCCACTCGATCCATCAGCCAATAGGAACCACGAATGGGACAGGGCCAGTCTGGATCTGTTTTCGCGAGCATCAGTGCAGCCTGGGCCAGCCTAGACCGGCCTGGCAAACGTCGCGAAAACGCGCTTATAGACATAGGCCTATTGATGTGAAAATGTCCATCACATAAATAGAAAATATGTACATTCATCTACAGTTCATGTTATATGCATTTTTTATTCACTTATTCAATCTCTTTTTAGTTATAAATATGCTAAATAATATACTGTAGTAGTTAGATTTCATGTAGAACGTCAAATTAATAGAAATAATTTTTTTTTATTTAAATAAAATAAATGGGATTTAAATCAAATAAATCAATTTAAAAAAAATAAAAAATAAATCAACAACCCTGCTTGAGACCATCAACGCCTAGCGAACATTGAACTTGTATTGCATCTTTCGTGAATTAATTCTGAGAAACCATTGAGTTGGCAAATATAATATTCTGCAGTACTGTTTCTAGAAAATTAAGACGAAAGCTAAACCATACATGCCAAATTTGATACAGAAATGTACAACTATACTTTATGATTTATGACAGATGGCATAGATGACACAAAGCATAAGGGCGGTCAGACTCAGACGATTGATGGTTCTTAAACAGCCCACAATGTGGGCCAATAAAAATTATTTAAGACTCATTGAGTTGCTCCCCTCCACGGAAATCTTTAGTAAAAGGCGAAAGATTTATGCGTTTTGAAGGGAGACCAGATTTGTCTACTCAAGTTTTTTTTTTATTTGTAAAGGTTTATTGTACAATTAAAACATACAGCACATACATATACAATACAAGCATGTACAGAAATACACACAGCAGCAAAAATGTACAAAGCGGGCATCAGCCCGCCGGTGAGGAGATCATCCCGTCAAGCTACGGGAGGGTCGCGTGGAGGCGTGGTGAGGGAGTTACCTGCGTCACTGGTCACCCGGCCGGCCGCGGCAGGGTGTGGGTGATGTGTCAGCGGGGAGGGGGTGTTGCTCGCAACACCTCCAACATCACGTCTCTCAGGGTGTGGCGGACCATGAGGGCGGCCCTGGCTTCGCGCCCACTCAGCAGCCCCCGTCTGCAGGCTGGGCGGCTGGTGCCGGGACGGGCCTCGTGGGGGGGCGGTGGCGAGGCAGGACAGGAGGTAGTGCACCAGTGGGCGACGGGTGTACTTCCCGCAGTGGTCGCACTCTTGCCCCTCAAAGTCCTCCTGCAGCTCCTCTCTGGTGCAGTAGCCCAGACATACACGCTGCAGTAGTGCGCCTTCTGCCCTGGGTTGTTGCTGGGTGGCGTCGAGTGGGTGGTAGGCGGCGGCTGCAGCATACCAGGACGCCTGTCTCTTCCTGGGCTCCAGCTCTCGGAGTGTCTGGTGTATGCGGTGGGTTGCGGCGCGTCTCGCATGCGCCTTGAGCTGCTGCAAACTGGGAAGCTCGTGCATGGTGACGCTGGGGCCGCTGGCGGCGCGCTACGCGTCCACGTCAGCCGCCTCGTTGCCTTGGACCCCTACGTGGCTGTAGATCCAGTTGAGCCTGACACGCCTTCCCTGTGCGGCAAGGCTTTGTAGGCTGCCCAGGATGGTGGTGGTGAGCCTCACTTTATCCTTGGGATGTGGCTGCTGAAGGGCCTGCAGCTACGTCCGGGAGTCGGTGTGTATTACCACAGTTGCTTCCTAGCGGTGCTTGTTGTGTTCTAGGGCGTGCTAGAGGGCCACCAGCTCAGTCTGGAGGGTGGAACAGTTGTCAGACGTCCTCCACGACAGCTCTGTCCCACCCGTGACGAACGCGGCACCTGTCCTGCCACTCTCCGGGTCGACCGAGCCGTCAGTGAAGTAGACACTGCTGTCCCGTTCGGCGACCTGGGCCATGGCCATCAGCACGTGCTGCCGCAGCTCCCGGGTGGTGCACATGGAATTGCAGGCCGGCAACTACGTGGCGGTGAACTCTGCGGCGGGGGGCTCCCACGGGGGCGGGAACATCGGCCTCTCGCCACGGCCCGGTGATCCCCGCGTGAATGAGGCTGTGGGTGGCTAGCGAGGTGTTGATGAGCCTGATACTAATACTGACACTGAGCACTTCGAAAGAATGCACTTAAAAAAATGCATTTCGAAAAAATGCACTTTGAAATAAACGCACTTCGAAATAAACGCACTTCGAAAAAAATTCACTTCGAAAAAATGCACTTCGAAAAAATGCACTTTGAAAATATGTACTTCGAAAAAAAATGCACTTCGAAAAAAATGCACTTGGCTGGGCCTGGCTGAGGCAGGTCTCAAGGCGCCAGAGCTTGCTAAACGCGGCTTAAGGACGGATCGCTTGGTGACGGATTGACCAGGTGACGGGATGACTAGTGTACGGGATGACCAGGGTACAAGTTGGACAAGGTCCAGGTTGACTAGGTTACACTTTGACCTGGTATCCAATTCCAATGATCTGAAACTCGAGAAATGCCAGTGGTCGCTGGCAGTTTTAACTCAAAGGTTGGTCTACTGTGTTTTGGCTCGCGACTAAAATTTTTCATAAATTAATTTCGCGATAAACATTGATGCACCGCATCTGAATACCAAAAAATATAGTTCTGTTGTTCTACTAATTATATGGATGACATGCATTACGATGGAACGTTCTATAATAGCAATTTAATGCAAATTACTCGCCTCGAGTAGCAAAGCTTAATATATTTTTTACATGTATATTGTGGCATGTAAAATTTGGGCGATGTTCACACTGTTTTCTAAGACAGTACTGCTGCGTCTGGCAAACGCTTGTCAAAATACAATAAGCAATGCCTTGGAAAAACGAAGAATAAAGAATGCCGAAATCGGCTTGTTGCTGCGACAATGTAGGTTATAATTGTGGAGGCGACGTGCCGCGGCGGGGAGTGGTGGGCGGGGAGATTGTGGCGGGGAGATTGAATCAAAACATTACGACTTCACGCGTCGACTCATTGCACTTCCAGGCTTTCTATCTGATTGATACACAATAATAACAGGAAAATATGACTGCCTAGGTATAGATAACTTCTAAACATTCGTTATTGACTATATAATATCATAGAGTAGCATTTACCTCGCCTCCTCAACTATAACCTCCTTGGTTATTTGGTTATATACAATGTTTTACAGAATCAGGCTTCTATACAATATACATATAGAAGAAAATCGTTCTTAATATTATACTTTTGTGTTTTAAGTGCAGTGGAATAAGCCCATATTTTGTTTTCCAGTAGACCAACTTATTATCAAAAAAGTGAGTTAAAACTGCCAGCGACCCCTGGCATTTTGGGTTCCAGTTCTCTTGAATTGGCTTGAGTCTCATATGACTTGAGACCGAAATGTCTTGGGGATCATTTGACTTCATTACCAGTCGCCTCGGTACCAATAGGGGCATAGACGCAGAGGGCAGAGTTACCATAAACTATTATTTTTTTTTTTTCCGTTCTCACCATGGGAGACTATTCTTTCTTCATTGATTAATTTCTCCATATAACAATGCCTCTCAGTCATGAAGTTACTTTTATATTATCATAAATGATCCATAAGAACATCACATATACTTCAATCTCCATATTAACCCTTTCACGCACGGTGACGCGATCGCGTCAAAACGGGCCCGTCTGCAATCTGAGCTTTTGACGCGAATTGCGTCAAAAAACAGTTAAAAACTCGCCAAAAATAGAGTATTAGAATTGCGTCAAAATTTTCTGCGTCAAAGATCCAACCTAGACCTATATAATAAACTAATTGTCAACTCTCTCGTGTGAATGGATGTGAAATGATAAGGGTTTGTGTGTCAGTTTCCACACAGCAGGCAGCCTGTGCGCGCGATTTGTCGTCCCTTTAAAACGTGTCCCGAGCTGGCCATAATGGCCATATGAAAAGTATAATGGTAGCGTTGGAATCCTCATAAAAATCCGCTTTTATTGGCATATAAACCATAAAAAGTTGACCAGGAAGTTTCGAGCTACGAAGTGGTGAACGTAAGTATTTCTTATTTCTCTTTACTCAATATATTTTTTCGGAGTCGGTAAATTCCGCTTTTCTATTTGCATTTCTTGTTATTTTTTTCTTTCATAAGGCAGAATAATCTCTTGCAAAACCAATGATATATAATAATGCCCGTAAAAAAAATTCACGTTGGTGAAATTGATAACATAAAAAAATTATTCGCCGCACAGTCTGGCCATTTCGCGGGGCCCCTTAGGGAGCATAAGACGGATGTTGCAGTGGACGAAAAAACTAATTAAACTTTTCGTGCGTGAAAGGGTTAATCACATTTTTAGCATATATAAATACAATACCCTCAATACTTGAATGTGTCTACTACTGGATAATTAATAACGAAAAAAATAGTGAGGTGTACTATTCTTGTCATTCAGGTAGAGAACAACTACAGTTAAGTCATGAATCCTACTGCCATATCATATCTATATTATAATCTTCGAAAACTGTCTCAGGAAGATACGCTGCCATACGTTAGGGCTGGGCGAGAACCGGTTCTGGAACCGGTTCCGACGGTTCCGCCACGACTGACTGGGAACCGGTTCCGATTCTGGAACCGGTTCCGCCTTAACGGTTCCTCAGTAATCTACATGACTTGACGGTAGCTATCAGTGGCGTACCCAGAAATTTGAAAAGTGGGGGGTCAAACAAAACAAAACGGTTATAGAAAAGTCGTGTTTTCACGGAAATAAGGCGAAGAATTTTTTTTTTGTGTGTGGATTAGGTAGGTATTTTGAATGAACATTCAACATACTTATGCAAAGAAAAAATGAGTCTGGACGAATATTTTAATATAAATAAGTTATATACTGGCAAGGATAAAAAAAAATCGTTTAAAAAATGTTTTTCGTTCGATGAATATATTTATTTAGTATTATTTATTCTTTGCAAAAGGGGGGGGGGGGGGCATGGCCGCATGGGGGCAGGAATTTGGAGATGGTTGTTTCAATTAATTGAAACAACCATCTCCAAATTCCTAAATGAAAAGTTCAACCCCAAGTCGAACCAACCCGAACCCATATTAGACACACACAATATTAAACTTCCATTTTACGGCCATCTCAGTTACACCATTCGTTAAAAACTCAATGATCTAAAGTTACATCTTCCTAACTCAAAATTTAGATTTATTTTTACTAATTCATTTACCTTAAGAACACATTTCAAATATAATATTTCTATACCTAAAGCTCTTATTTCTAACATAATTTACGAATTCAAATGTTCTAGCTGTAACGCTAGATACGTCGGCGAGACAACAAGGAATCTAACCCTTAGGCTTTCTGAGCATAAAGGTGTTTCTGCACGTACTGGTCGACCCATTTCTTCACCTTCGCAATCTGCAATCCGCTCACACTCACATGATTTAGATCACCCTTTTTCTATGAATGACTTTAGTATCCTATCCAAGGCACACTACCCTAGTGACACTAAATTATTAGAATCCATACACATCAAGCATTTGTCCCCTGATCTTAATAACCAAGTCACTTCATATCAATTACATATACTCAAATGATTATCACACTGTTTCGATTGTCCGACTCTCGTTTCGATCGCCACACACGAGCCAAAATGTTACCCGCAAACTATTGTTCATTCAGTCCTCTGCCAACTCAGACAGCATACACACCAAGGTCCGTTAAGTATAAATTGTATTTTATTTATTATTTATTATTTTTTAGATAATATAGGATTATTTTATTGTTTAAAAAAATTCTTTTAGATGTTCGCTTTTTAACAGTATAGTATATTAATTTTTTTAACGATTTTAGCCTGATGATGCCAAGTGTCTTTTGGCGAAACGTTATATATATATATATATATATATATATATATATATATATATATATATATATATATATATATATATATATATATATAATATATATATATATATAATATATATAGATATTATATATTATATATATTCTATATATATATATATTTTTTTTATTTAATCTAATTTGTTTTTTTTTTTATATTTATATATGTACTTATTTTTTTATATATATTTATTGATTTTTTTATTTAGATTTTTTTTATTTATATTTTTTTATTTTTAAGTTTTTTTTATTTTTTTTATTTGCTATATTTATTATTATTATTTTTATTACCGGAACCGGTTCCGGACCGGTTCCAACGATTCCGAGAGTCTATGGAACCGGAACCTTCCGTTCCAGAATTAACGGTATCTACCCAGCCCTACCATACGTACAAACTCAATTTTTTTTTTATACACTGCCAGACGTACAAACTCAACTTTCCATGAACAAGATTATAAGGGGGATGCGCGAACGCAATCCCCCGCTAACAAAAATTTCGCACTCGAGTTAACCACATTTGGGTTAATCGCAAGGGTCAGCACCGCCGGAGTGCAATGGTGGGCCTCGCCCTGGGAAAACCGCCTTCAGAATCGCGGTATCTCCTGTGCCAGGTAAGTATGCTTGCCGCGGCCAGATGCCAGTTCTTACGCCGCCAAGCTAAACACCTACGCAAAATAAAAAAAAATTATGTAAATACTTTCTTAAATATAAGATGTCATACATGGTCTTCTACTAAACTATACAATCCATTTTTTTTTAAATATTTGTGCCGCTTCTTGAACGCGCGGTTGTATTAGTTATCACTCCAACTAAATTAATGACAATCGTCAGACAATCATGAATAAGTACGTACTTATATCTATCACTCGCTTCCATTCAAATATATACTGAGCGACAAAAGATTTGCCCTAAAACAGGAGGAGCATCACTTCTCATTCCACCTTTCACTGTCAGAACACATCATCATTAACTTTGTATTGTTCCAAAGTCAATCCAATTAACATTTAGTGCAGTCATTACAGGTTGTTGTTTTTATCTGACGCTCAGCTATTTGAAAAAGAAATATTACTATACCATGTAATACTTATTTTCATGCAAAAATCACACAATACTCCCACTGTGTAAAGATAAGAATCATGTAAATGTTTTGTTCCGATGTTCCCCTTCCTGCAAAAACAAGACATCCAAAGAAAACATGTTTAACGGAAAACTCACGCAAACCGACTAAAACATTTAACTGCAATACGGCAGAGGAAATTGAAAATCATAAGTTTCATAAATACAATGATAGATGTTTAGAAAATATTCTATTATCAAGTCGTTAGTGCATTATTCGTTACCGTATATAACACTGAAGTCGCCAGGACAACGTTCTTTATTTATTTACAGACGTCTGGTGGCGTTAATACCTACATTTTTAAATCCATGATTTCAGGAAAGTTAGAAGGGGCTATCTGGAGAGTCTGTGTTATTTTGCGTCTTCATCTGTGTCATATTATGGCTATAAATAAACAAATTACAAAAATATAACCGAGTGGTGACGTTGATAACGGGCTACATTAAAGTCGGCATCTAGTGTTTATGTTCTGAGTGTCCTCCCGCCGTCGTCGTCGCCCGAAAAAAAATCGAGTAGGGAAATTTGTAACAGTTTATACCTACAGATACAAAGCATAAAACAAAGCTGAAACAGGGTAGATTATACACATATACAGTCATGATATAAACTACTGTGTATCATCTTCAGTGGCACAGACAAGTCAGAAGTGATGCTATAATTTGTAATATATGGCGGCTGGCGACATTATTATAGCTGGCGACTATACTGTTATCTACGGTAGGGAGTGTCAATACAATTCCAACGACGGGGATGAAAGGTGGGCCTATATCATATATGTTACTTTTATAATATGTACGACTCATTGTACGAGTATTACACGAACTACCACGGGTAGGTCCACCGGCCTCCTGTTGCTTCCTTATGTTCTTATCAATTTTCACATGACTGTGGACTTGAGGAAATATAATATTAATCGAGAATAGGTTTACTTATAACAAATTTATCTTGTACACACAAGGAACAATGACCTAACCTTGATCCTGCGCTCGAGCGAAGGACATAAACGAAACCTGCTATAATTTGCTATAAATATTATATACTCTTTTATACGGATGCTCTACCACAGCATAAACTGAATATTCTACACCGCACTCACGTTCTACCTTAGTTCTTGCACATATTCAATCGTATAAACGTTCCAAAATTTGCAGTGTAGTTTGCATTTGGAAATATCATTTAAAAAATATCCACATGTTGGCAAAGAGATAAAAATTCATGTTATTGAATAAGACAATAATGACAATCCACAAGAGTAAACGACTCACCGCCACTCTACAATGAAAAACCTACACTTTCTTTTCTTTATTCGGCTCTTCGATTCTGATACGACACCGTTTCAAGACTTGATTTGATTTTCATCTAATAGCCAGAGATTAAAATGTATTGTAAGAAACATGAATCTAGCGACCATCACCTGGCGAAATACAATGCTAACATGATGAATATAAAGAATATGAGTATATATTCGATCAGTGAAAAGGTTAAGGGGGCAGAGCTGATGGCAAGGTATATATGCACCGTTATTCAAAGGTGAAAAAAAACCTTGCATAAAAATAAAATATGATAATATGGGTTATTATGAGAGGAGAAGCCGAACATTTCACACAAATGGCTGACATACTACCAAAGATACATCTGAGATATAAAAAAGAAGTCCACGAATGAAGTAAATAACGAATTTTATCATACAGAAATGTGGACAACTCAAAACACTTGACAATACGAAGACACGTGTACTACGAATATTTGTTACAAAGAATACGGCTCTAAAACATGTGCTAATTTTTTTTTACTATCTCATACATGTTAGTTATTAATGAGCTTCAATGAAATGGTATAACTACCAGTAATATGAAACAAAACGCTTGAGACCATCAACACCTAGCGAACATTAAACTTGTATTGCGTCTTTCATGAATGATTTATGAGAAACCGAGAGTTGGCAAATATAATATTCTGCAGTACTTTGTTCTAGAAAATTAAGACGAAAGCTAAAGCCATACATGCCAAATTCGATACAGAAATATACATGTATACAGTACTCTTGTGATTTATGTAATGACAGATGGGAGAAAAGATGACACATAATAAAAAGGCGGTCAGACTCCAACGCTTGATGATTCTTAAACAGCCCACAATGTGGGCCAATAAAAATTATTTAAGACTCATTGAGTTGCTCCCCTCCACGGAAATCTTTAGTAAAAGGCGAAAGATTTATGCGTTTTGAAGGGAAACCAGAGTTAATTCTTCAGATTTTCACTCTGGCTAATATAGTTTGAGCTTAACATCTACGAGGAACATAACTCCGAGCAAAAAGGTAAAATTCTCATGTATTATATGCAAAAAGAAAACTTCATAGTGTCTTTACTTCACCTTTTAAAATGTCTCTATATGTAACAATACAGACAAATAATATCCCACCTTTGTATTTCCTCTACTCATTGAAGTGCACGCCTAACAGTTCAATGAATCTATCAACGTGTCCCTCTTGCTCGCAGATTAGGTGTCAAATATTGCGAATCTTCTACGGCATGTGAAGGCGCGGTCAGACGGACAATTTTTCTGGCAATATTACACCCGGCAATGCAAACGCGGCCCAAACTCGGATATAATTGCGAGTTCTAATGACAATTTCTGAAGACCAACGTGTCGGTCTTTCCGCAAGACATATTGCTGCAATATTCCCACCACAAACGCATATTATTCGACATTTATTTTTAATGCACGCTCTAATTCAATATACAGAAGCTGAAATACATAGCTACATAGTGGCAAGAACCGATTACAAGACGAATTGTGAAGCCCTGTACACTCTTGTACATGTTTTTAAGCGATTTGAAGGATACAAAACACCAAGAAAAATTTAAAGGAGTTATGGCTGGTATAAATTTTCCTTGTTGACGGTCTATTAATAACTAAAAATTTTAGGGGATACCAACTTATTATTGATCACTTTGATGTGGACTGTTGAATGTTTTATGTCTGACGCACTTGCCATACACAAGAATCCATTTCAATCATTCACCACCCTATTTGTGAACCAGTTTCTCCCTATTTTTCCAAAGACACTTCTTCAGATACATCTTGAGAAGCCAAAATTGCCATTCAAATTATTGCTACCTCTGAAAATCCGTGTGACCAAAACACGGCAAGGTGTTGCCTTTGCTGAATAATTGCAGCCTGAATATTGACGGAAAAATTGCTCATGTGACCGCGGCTTAAGCAACACTAAACAATATTTTGATATCTTTCTACACAAAATAAAAACATATTTTAATATATTTCTTTGTTGAGTACATTTCCGAAAATCTTTCACTTTCTTAAATGGTTTGAATCATTAGTAAGGAAAAATGTCAGTTCTTTTTCACACCTCTCAGTTTGCGCCAATTATCGCCACTTTCAGACCTAGTTCCACGCTCTGTGGGAGCACCAGCCTTGAGCTTGGTGTGGACATCATTGTTGATGTCACGTACCATATATTAGGCGTTTTCTGCGGGGGATTTTTGGTTGCAATCGGAAAATTTTCGGTTGCAAACGGTCACAACAACAACAACAAATGATTACGGGTCGGGCCAATCATCTTCCCTGGATGGTTGAACAGGGATCGAAATTTGAGCAACCGAAATTTTTTCGGTTGCAACCAGGATCCCCGCAGAAAACGCCTATTGTCAGCAAACAGATTGAAGAGGGTGTCGTGTGGGCAAGTGTCTGTTTATGAGGGAATGTCTATTTACTAACAAAGGCAAAGAAAACGGGAGTTGAGGGGAATAATTACTAATATTGACTTGATCAAAAAAGGCATGTCTAGGCGTACTACGACAACAAATCCGTCTTTATTTATCATTAAAGGGGGAGCGGGGGGAGGACGAAGTGGAACACTCGCCGACGTCGGCGAGAATTCCTATCGGCGACGGTATGGTTTTGAGCATATATGATATAAGAGGCATTCAATTTCGTACCGAAATGTCTTAACCACCCGTATATACCCCCATCTCCTGCTCAGAGGACATTTCTGTACGAAATTGAATGCCTCTTATATCATATATGCTTAAAACCATACCTATAACTATCGCCGATAGAAATTCTCGCCGACGTTGGCGAGTGTTCCACTTCGTGCCCCCCCCCCTCCCCCTTTAATGATAAATGAAAACGGGTTTGTTGTCGTAGTACGCCTACATGCCTTTGTTGATCAAGTCAATATTAGTAATTATTCCCCTCAACACCCGTTTTCCTTGCCTTTGTTAGTAAATAGACATTCCCTCATAAACAGACACTTGCCCACACGACACCGGTGTCGTGTGGGTCCCCCCTCCCCCTTTAATGATAAATAAAGACGAGTTTGCTGTCGTAGTACGCCTGGACATGCCTTTGTTGATCAAGTCAATATTAGTAATTATTCCCCTCAACGCCCGTTTTCTTTGCCTTGGTTAGTAAATAGACATTCCCTCATAAACAGACACGTGCCCACACGACAAGGGCACCAGCCATGGAGGTAGTATGAGGTGGAGACGCCCTGAGCCGCGCGGCCTGTGTTGTCAGTTGAAGCCACTTTCCTCACCCGTCCGCCACACTGTTGTGGGCAATGTCACGCACTGGCTGACTGAGATACCCACTCTTTCTTTTCACTTTTTACACTGTTTGCACTTAATGATATAACGGTGTGTGAAATTATACTTCTGTGTTACTGCTAGCCATATATTACATATCATATTATTGCATATTATTATATATAATTGCATATTATTGCATATTGGGTCCATATTACATATGTCATTACATAATTTATTATACATGACATGTCCTTAAAACTACATTTTATATATTGGTGCAGTAGTTATCACACTTTTCTAACAAGGTCATTGTCTTTGTTTATCAAATACATGCACGTTTGTTTGAAACCATAATTTTAGAAAACACAAATGAGTAACTTACTGTGAATGTATGGATTGGTCGATATTTTGTTCGCTCTTTCATTGCACCCAAATGCAACACAATTATTCACCATAGCAGAACACACAAGGAGCGACACTCCTGCCGTGGAAGTCAAAGTAGTACTGTTGACGTAGCGAAGCGCTGCTCGTCTATTTCCCTCCACATAAAAACTCAACCCTTAAAAGTGCACTTCATCATTGTCCCTCTATTATAGGTGACGTCAGCATGTCCCTCCCATTAATTATTAAAGTGTTCACGTGGACAAAATTCCCTAGGGACGGCTGGTGGGCCGACCTGTCTTTCTTGGCCTTGTTCCCATCAAGACTATGAATTATAAACCGCCAGCTGACGAACACTCCTTCGGCATCTGGTATTGTAGTACTCCCATAATACATGATGCATCCCAACGTAGCAAAACTTATACACACAAACCCGAGTGACATACATATATTGATATGACCATGTTATGAGATCAGTTTAATTCGCATAATGAAAATAATAACGGGAAAGAAACCCATATACTATGTGCACCTTAGAATGGACCGACGTTACTCCCAGGAATATCAAAATACTTCCATGGGATGATTTATCTCTACTTGGCAGTAGAGTTATGGGCTGCCTTAGCCCACAACAAGATGGCTGACTGACAGTTCACTGACTTCGACCCGCGCGGCTCAGGGCGTCTCCACCCATACTACCTCCATGGCACCAGCCATCTGTCGGATGAGCTTCTCCAAACTACGCCCTTTACAGCAGAAAGCCCCAGTCACTTGGGCATTCCCGTTTGTGAGGGCATTCACCACCTCTACGAACACCCTCCTGGGTAAGGAACACTGCAGTAGTTTTGTTTTTCATTTCAAGGCCATCTTTCTATCTTTTTCTCATATAACTGTCCAAACAACCAAAGATACATTAGCATTTCCATCAAATTAGCCAGTAACTGCAATGAAAAGAGAAGCATGAATATGCAAGAGGGCCTTTGATATAAATATTAGGAAACATGTAGAACAGAGTATATGATTTAGATAATCAACAAATTCAAGTAATATTTACAATATAACGTTAAACAAGAAATGACTCAGCTAAGGACTTACTCATAGACCACTATATCTGTATCTAGAGATACAGTGGTCTATGACTTACCTTATCTTAAGTGATGTGGTTGCTAAGTCGTTGAAGAAAATTCTTCGAGCACAAACGCCGCAAAAAGATAGTATATATTATATACTAAGTGGATACATCAGTCCTTGATGAGCGGGATCCCAGCATTTTACGATGGACAGGAAAGTAAAGCTCTATCTTTCTTCGTCTTCAAATAATAAGCCGCATAATGTAAGGTAATAAATCATATCCATAGGTTTGCTGTCATCGCTTAAAGTGCCCGCCGCGGAACACACTCCTGTATTCATTCGCATGAGTTCTTTCCTCCTCCTACTGATTATTTACTCGAACCTTCACAATGACTATGCCTGTTTATTTATCATTTTTAAGTGGTGGTGGTGACTGTAGAAGGGCATGACGGCAAGTAATAGCAGTGGTGATTGCGTGTCTGCATTTTTCTACATGAGGCTGGCGAGGCTGCGTGGGGGAAAAAAAGCCTATGATTCTCTGATCACATCAAACGTCCCCAATGACGCCCAATTCTTAAAAAATTTACAAGTGAACTGATTTGGTTGAGGTAATGACTTATTTCCTTGATGCTAGAATTCCTCTCTCCGGGCAAGAAGATTGAGAGAGAATAAATTCGAACAGTAAAGACAACTATCCCACGATGAATAAAAAATTTAAAAATCATGGTAGAAACCCTAACACATACGTCTTTGAAAATTGTGAGGGTCCGAAGGACAGAGGAACGAGGTATAGGGAAGGAAAGAAGGATAAATGAGGGAAGTCGAAGAATCACTAAGGATGGTAGGGGAAGCGAGAGGCGCCAATGTTTTCACTGACACAACCTATCCTTATCAGCTAGCGAGGGGAGAGCAAAGAGACCACCTGCATAATCGCTGACGTTAGGTGTGGATGTGTATTAGCGTCCACTAGAAGAGGAATAGGGAGGAGTAGGGAGAAGGAGTGAGGGAGAGAGAAGGTGAGGAATAGGAGGAGGGAAGAGAGGAAGAAGGAACGAGAGATGGGAAGAAGTGGAAAGGCATTGCTTATATTACTGACCCAACAGAATTGCCAGCGTTCAAGAAACCATCATCTTACACCCCTCACTTCATAAGGGCCTGTTCACACGAGGCGTTTTCAACCGCGGCGGCCACCGCGCCTAAAACGCTGTAATCGTACACACGAGGCGTTTCCAACCGCGGCGGCCACCGCGGCGTTTGTGTATGTGTGTGTGCGCATGTTGGCCTTGTCCTCTTTGGAATGATTTAGTGTGACACTGTAAACAAGAAAGAAAAGAAGAGAGGGTCTTTTTTTCTTTCCTTATTTATTCTCCTCCTTTCCTCCTATTTTTCTCTCTAATCCTTCCTTCTTCATCCTCCTCTTCTTCCTCTTCTTTTTTTCCTTTCCTCTTCTCTTTTTTTCTAATCCTTCTTATTCCTCTTCATCCTCCTCTTATTTTTAGAGAGAGAGAGAGAGAGAGAGAGAGAGAGAGAGAGAGAGAGAGAGAGAGAGAGAGAGAGTATGTGAGTGAGTGAGTGAGAGAAAGAGTGAGTGAGTGAGTAAAAGCGAGATAGAGAGAGAGAAAGCGAGGACTCCACGTGGAGTATCCCAGGGGTTGCCATGGTAACGCACATTCTCTCTCCTCATTGGTAAGCCGCAGCCAATGACGCGGTGGCTGCCGCTATCTTTGTGATTAATGTTTCTCGAACCATGCGTTTGCGAGGGGTATAGCGGTAACGGCGCGGTTGTCAAACCGCCGCGGTTACGTGTGAACGATCCCATAGACTACCATTGACTTTGCTACCGCACGTTTGCTACCGCGCGGTTGAAAACGCCTCGTGTGAACAGGCCCTAACTGTCACACTGATATAGCCTTTGCCCTGTACCCAACACCACACGCCTCGCCTGCCTCTGAAGACAGAGGAAAGGAGATCAGAATCTTTCTAGCTTTGAATGTCGGTAGTCTTGCGTCGCGGAGACGTCTTCCGATACTAGTGTATTAGAGGAGAATCTCTCTATACTCCGGTGTGGGCAGACCTGCCTCGCGGCGCGCGGTGATCTCTTACGAGAGTAACGAGACTACGAGACTTAAGTGCTTAGTGCGGCGCGCGAGTATACGTGTAACGTGTATTCCTTCAAGGTCTCCTCGAGCGGCGCGCGTGCTCGGGGAGGTGGCTGAGTTCCACTCTGCGCGCCCCGGGGCACACGCCGCGCCCTAACCGACGCCCCAACGGCCGCCGCTCCGCTTTGCCCCACGGGGCGGGTACGTTAAACTCTACAGTGCCACGACGTCCTGCAACACAATCCGCCCCTGTGGCTTCTCTCCTGGGCCCCCTGGGATCACGGGGCCGCGGCGGGGCTAGAAGGATCGCCCGGCTTTGCCCCACAGGGCGGGTAAGTGCAACTTTACGGTGCCACGACGTCCTGCAACACAACCCGCCCATGTGGCTTCTCTCCTGGGCCCCCTGGGATCACGGGGCCACGGCGGGGCTATGAGGTTCGCCCCGCTTTGCTTCACGGGGCGGGTATGTGCAACTCTACGGTGCCACGACGTCCTGCAACACAACCCGCCCCTGTGGCTTCTCTCCTGGGCCCCCTGGGATCACGGGGCCGCGGCGGGGCTATGAGGATCGCCCCGCTTAGCCCCACGGGGCGGGTACGTGCAACTCTACGGTGCTATGACGCCCTGCAACACACCCGCCCCTGTGGCTTCTCTTCAGGGCCCCCCTGGGACCACGGGGCATTGCGCGAGACACGCGGCGGGGCTAGGGGCGAGGTGCAACTCTACGGTGCTGCCACGTCCTGCAAGACACCTGCCCCTGAGGCTTCTCCTAGGTTCCCCCTGGGACCCCGGGGCATGGCGAGACACAAGCAGCAGGGTTTTAGGACCCCTTGAGTACCACAGGTCTACCAGGAGGCTACGCGGCAGATGGTGATGTATTAATTATAGTGCATGACAGGGCAGGCTTTTAAGGATTGCCCCGGGGGACCTGTAGCAAGCCAGGGACCTCGGGGGGGACAGGGAGGGTCGCCCCCGGTAATGCCGGGGCTTTTACCAGCCTGGGGAGGCAAGCTTCCCGTATCTCCGACGCGAGGGGGCACTGCCCCGGTTAACGTGAAACGTAAGTACGTAAGTGCATGGAGATATGCCCAACCCAGCACCCTCCAGGTAGGGGTGCCGGGGATTAGTTGTCATGCCACGTCAGCGACCGATTGGATAGAACCGTAGCGGGTGGGGGGTCCGCTAACAGGAGCTTCACCCCCGTTGAGCCGTGGCCACCGAGATGACATAATTGTCTCATAATGGCATTTCTTTTGTGTGTTTTACGATTTTTTATTTGATAATATTATAGAAGCTTAGATAACATTTCCGAAGATAACAGTATATCTTTTATACTGATATACATTATATTAGGTAGGTAAACTTGTACGGGGAGCGGAGCGGGTGGGATCCGCATGGTGTGACGTCACGGGCGATGTAGCAGGGCTTGTCATCTCGGTGGCCACGGTTGAGCCCCCTCTCCCCCAGAGTGGGGCTTAACAAAAATATAGTTACCAAATGAAATTTCAAGGTATGGAAAAAATGATATTTGTAACGGCTATCTTGAGCGCTATAGCTGTAACGGCTATCTTGAGCGCTATAGCTGTAACGGCTATCTTGAGCGCTATAGCTGCAACTGCACGACGCTTACTTAAAAGAAACTAAGTCAGACAGTGATAGGGATGTGCACCGGTTTCCGGTATACCGAAATACCGGTATTTTAGCACCGGTATTACCGGTATTACCGGTATTTTTTGTTTTCGGTATACCGGTGTCGGTATTGGTGGTGCATCGGTATACCGGTATCGGTATATTATTTGGTCGGTATTGGATTTCGGTATTGTGTTTGTTTCTCGCAACAGACCGGACTGCCGAGACACGCATGGTAGCGTAACGCTCATTGGCTCAGAGCCTCAGAATCTGAGGCGCGTGTTATCATTGGCCGACTACAGCTCAGCTGACAATGCCGCTCTGACAATTCGAGAGAACTGGAACTCGAGAAATGCCAGTGGTCGCTAGTAGTTTTAACTCAAAGGTTGGTCTACTGTGTTTTGGCTCCGCGACTAATATTTTTCATAAATTAATTTCGCGATAAATATTGATGCACCGCATCTGAATACCAAAAAATATAGTTCTTCTGTTGTTCTACTAATTATATGGATGACATGCATTACGATGGAACGTTCTATAATAGCAATTTAATGCAAATTACTCGCCTCGAGTAGCAAAGCTTAATATATTTTTTACATGTATATTGTGGCATGTAAAATTTGGGCGATGTTCACACTGTTTTCTAAGACAGTACTGCTGCGTCTGGCAAACGCTTGTCAAAATACAATAAGCAATGCCTTGGAAAAACGAAGAATAAAGAATGCCGAAATCGGCTTGTTGCTTGCGACAATGTAGGTTATAATTGTGGAGGCGACATGCCGCGGCGGGGAGTGGTGGGCGGGGAGATTGTGGCGGGAAGATTGAATCAAAACATTGCCACTTCACGCGTCGACTCATTGCACTTCTAGGCTTTCTATCTGATTGATACACAATAATAACAGGAAAATATGACTGCCTAGGTATAGATAACTTCTAAACATTCGTTATTGACTATATAATATCATAGAGTAGCATTTACCTCGCCTCCTCAACTATAACCTCCTTGGTTATTTGGTTATATACAATGTTTTACAGAATCAGGCTTCTATACAATATACATATAGAAGAAAATCGTTCTTAATATTATACTTGTGTGTTTTAAGTGCAGTGGAATAAGCCCATATTTTTCTTTCAAGTTGACCAACTTTTCACCAAATTGTGAGTTAAAACTGCCAGCGACCACTGGCATTTCGGAGTTGCAGTTCTCTCTAATTCCAATGATCTGAAACTCGAGAAATGCCAGTGGTCGCTGGCAGTTTTAACTCAAAGGTTGGTCTACTGTGTTTTGGCTCCGCGACTAATATTTTTCATAAATTAATTTCGCGATAAGCATTGATGCACCGTATCTGAATACCAAAAAATATAGTTCTTCTGTTGTTCTACTAATTATATGGATGACATGCATTACGATGGAACGTTCTATAATAGCAATTTAATGCAAATTACTCGCCTCGAGTAGCAAAGCTTAATATATTTTTTACATGTATATTGTGGCATGTAAAATTTGGGTGATGTTCACACTGTTTTCTAAGACAGTACTGCTGCGTCTGGCAAACGCTTGTCAAAATGCAATAAGCAATGCCTTGGAAAAACGAAGAATAAAGAATGCCGAAATCGGCTTGTTGCTGCGACAATGTAGGTTATAATTGTGGAGGCGACGTGCCGCGGCGGGGAGTGGTGGGGGGGGAGATTGTGGCGGGGAGATTGAATCAAAACATTACGACTTCACGCGTCGACTCATTGCACTTCCAGGCTTTCTATCTGATTGATACACAATAATAACAGGAAAATATGACTGCCTAGGTATAGATAACTTCTAAACATTAATTTTGTTATTGACTATATAATATCATAGAGTAGCATTTACCTCGCCCCCTCAACTATAACCTACTTGGTTATTTGGTTATATACAATGTTTTACAGAATCAGGCTTCTATACAATATACATATAGAAGAAAATCGTTCTTAATATTATACTTTTGTGTTTTAAGTGCAGTGGAATAAGCCCATATTTTTCTTTCAAGTTGACCAACTTTTCACCAAATTGTGAGTTAAAACTACCAGCGACCACTGGCATTTCGGAGTTGCAGTTCTCTCTAATTAACCTCCCTCCCTCCCTCTACCCCTGAGGCAAGAGTCCCCCCGCAAGACCATCACAGAAAAAGGATCATTACATATCACACAGGCGTCACTATACAAATCTAGATTAGATAAAATTTTCATTATTGTTATTATTATTGTTGTTATATTTATTATTATTATTAGTCTTAGTCTACTGTTATTATGGTTAATAATGGCATCATCATTTTCATTATTGTTATTATTATTATGATCCAAATTATTATTATTATTTTATTATTAATATAATTATTTCAAAGATATGTGTGTGTGTGACTGACTGTGTGTATTCATCTTCATCTAGTTGTATTTTTACAGGGCCAGAGCAACGCTCGTATGGCCCCGTCTCCATATCAACATTTTTATCATTCATCCTTAATGCTTTGTGTTGGCCGAAGCCACACACCCGGACAGCAGGTCACAAACCCCCGGCTAACACCCGGTATCCATTCACTGCTGGGTGGAAAGGGGCTCGGTTTTAAGGAAACAACCCATCTGTTTCCGCTCTGCCCGGGGATCGAACCCGGGTTGTGAACCGAGCGTGCTTCCCTTACACCACGGAGTACCCGTGTGTGTATATATATATATATGTGTGTGTGTGTGACTGTGTGTGTGTGTGTGTGTGTGTGTGTGTGTGTGTGTGTGTGTGTGTGTGTGTGTGTGTGTGTTTACACCTCAGATAAGACTGACCCCTCGTATCTTTACCATCTATTTTGAAGGAACTCGCGTTTCACGTGTCTCCGTCTACGGCTCTGTACGCCTTTGCAATAATAACAATAATAATAATTAAAAATAAATGATAAAATTATTATAATAAAAAAAACAAAATAATAATAATAATAATAATAATAATAATAACAATAATGTCAATGGTATTAATGATAATAATAAGTTATAATAATAATAATAATAACTCAGATAAAATAATCATAACAATAATAGTGATACTAACAATAATATTGATAACAATAATGATAATGATAATCAAAATGATAATAATAATAATAATAATAATAATAATAATAATAATAATAATAATAATATTGATAATGATCATAATGATAATAATAAAGATACTGATACTACCATCATACTACCTAGATGCACACACAGTACACACACAGACACACACAGGGGGAACTCCGTAGTGTAAGGGTTAGCACGCTCGGCTCACAACCGAGAAGTCCCGGGTTCGATCCCCGGGCGGAGCGAAGACAGACGGGCGGGGTTCTTAAAACCCGAGCCCCTGTCCACCCAGCAGTGAATGGGTACCGGGTGTTAGCCGGGGGTTTGTGACCCGCCTCCCGGGGTGCTGGCTTCGGCCAACACTAAAAAACTTAGGATGAATGATAAATAAATGTTGATATGGAGACGGGGCCATACGAGCGTTGCTCTGGCCCTGTAATATACAACTAGATGAATACAACTAGATGAATGCACATGCACAGTGCACACACACACACACACACACACACACACACACCACACACACACACACACACCACACGGCTACTCCTATAGTATATTAGATTACTGATGCAAAAAAAGAAACGGCCTACGCCAAATACACATTTTATTTTAGGGGGGTCTTGGCTGTACGGTAGGGGTTAAGAATTGTAAAAAAAAAAAAATATGGCCTACGCCACATAAAACTTTATTTTAGGGGGGGTCTATGCTGTACGGTAGGGGTTACGAATTGTAAAAAAAAGAGATGGCCGACGCCAGGGGCGGATTTATGGTGTGCGAGACCCTATATAGGCCGGTACGTGGGAGTGCGGGGCCCTGAATGAAATGTGGGGTAAAATTCTAGAGTCCTTTCCAGCCCTTATTAGTTTCTTTTTCTCCAGACCTTCACAGATCCTTCAGATACCTCTAAAACGTAATTATAAAGTGGGGAAGAGATGCCCCCTTCAACGTCCCCTCTCCCCTATATTACCCCCGCCCTGGCCCCCAAAATAAAATTTCTAACCTAACCTCACTACAACCTAACCAATAACCTCCTAACGAGATATAAGGGTGGGAAAGGACTACAATTTTACCAAGTTAGGTTAGGTTAGGTTAGTAATTTATTTTTTATTTTTTAATCTCTCCCCCACTTTATTATTACGTTTTAGAGGTATCTGAAGGGATTTGTGAAGGTCTGGAGAAAATAAAACCACTAATAAGGGCGGGAAAGGACTCTAAAATTTTACCAAATGTGGTTCAGATTTCATATTAGTTTAATTGAAACTTTTTCCACCCATATTTTACATTACATTGGTACTAATTTGTGGCATATTATGGTACATGCAATGTAACAGTGTTAGAGCAAACAAGAAATGTCCAGCATTCAGATTTTCATTGAAAACATTTTTTCCTCTGGGGTGCGGGGCCTAGGCCATAGTTTACTCGGTCCCCCCTTAAATCTGTCAATGGCCGACGCCACAGGAAACTATATTTTAGGGGAGTCTATGCTGTACTGTGGTCTGTGGTAACCCGGGAGTCACACTAGCCCTGTGTCCCGGGGTAACGGGTTCTCACCCACCACAGGCTCTAAGGGCTAATGCCATGGAGATGAGCACCGTATGCCACGCGCAGCTAAGCGTATGCTCCCATCTTTACCTAACCTTTACCTATGCTGTACGGTAGGGTTAATAATTTAAAAAAAAGAAATGGCCGACGCTATAGGAAACTTTATTTAAGGTAGGGGGGGGGGGGGCGATGCTGTAGAGGTTAATAATTGTCTGAGAATGGACAAGTAAAAAAACACACGAAAAAAACAAATACCGATACCGGTAATACCGGTATTCCTGTACGGTATCGGTATACCGGTATCGTAATTGATACCGGTGTGAGGACGTACCGGTATTACTCCCGCAAACCGATATCGGCAATACCGGTATTTACTTGATACCGCACAACCCTAGACAGTGATATGACAATCAACACTTGCTAATCCATTGATAGATATAAGTTTTATTCTCCCCTGGGGGAGTGGACCGATCCCGGAGGTACTGCAATACCGGGCCGATCCGCGGCAAAGGTGGAGCAAGCCCCTAGCACTTCGCCATGGTCCAAAAATCAGATTAATATCGTTGATCCCACATGGGGATCGTATCAGATATTAAGCTGATAAGAACAGATACTACACTTTGATCTTAGCCAAAAGGCCGAGAAGCGATGCCTGCTACGTCCACACCGGGACCCAGATCCTCTCCAGCTAAACACCTCAATCGAAGGGTTAAGTCCTATGCTACTAAACTTCAATACGGACATTATTAATGAAAATATTGCTGATTAATTCACGATTGTTATATTAGTTTTCAATTTCCATGCTTAAAATCAATATCTAACAAGGCGACTAGCTTCGTGATGTCTAGAATCAAAGCTATATTTGATCCTCTAAATTCAAAAACAAAGAAGTTGGTCAGGTTTGCTAATGTTTCTTAAAGCACAAAAAGGATGAATAGGACAGATCCCTGTGATATCTACATCTTGTTACACTGCCGGGCATCCACTACATCAGTGCCTAGAATTGTGCACTGTTATGCTCCTTCAGTACATCTCTTCACAATTCCCACGATACCCTAACATCTGCTCTGCACCCATTCTGTAAGCTGCCTACGGTACGCTCTTTTAATACGACAAAGATGCCAGTTACCTTTTAAAACACTCAATATTTTCATGAATTTCCAGAAGAAACTAACACTGCAAACGGTATTATAAAATGTAACGAAGTATCACTCGCCCTATCAACATGTAATGGTCGCCAGTTATTTATAAAAGAAAATGTTTCAACGGTGACTAAAAATTATTATCAAGTCCATTTTCCACATCAGGAATATTTCGGAGTCGTAAAATATTACAAATTACAAATGTCATGACAATGGCAACAGTTCGCAAGATAAAGAAACAAAGAACTAAGCTTTCAAACATTTCAAGACTCACAAAAGTTACATTTTCTGTCAGAATCAGTACTCATATGTATGCTAATTTCGATGATTAATACCAAATTATAGTTACTTACAAACCTATATTTGAATGACTACATGTATATATATATACATATATATACATATATATACCGATATATATATATATATATATATATATATATATATATATATATATATATATATATATATATATGGCCATTGAGTACTCTACTCAAGTAGTAGTAGAGTAGATGTCTCTATGAGGTGGCATAAAAACAGTAATAAACAGCTACATTTACACACAAAAACATGAAATGAAAAAAAAAATATTGTATCTGATCTTTAGGGCTTACCCTGAAAACGATCCTGTAATACATGACTTTTTTCAATTTAATTCTTTATGGACATCATATCAATGTCTATAGACTTAAGTAATAACACCTACCAACATTTTTTGTACTACCGGTGGAATATATCTCTCTCTCTGGCAAACGCCTATTAATCAATAAACTATAAACTACGACGCACGCAATCATAAGCTGCAATATGTAATACAGCAGAGCTTCCTAGACTGCACGTACATCGAATGTAACCCATCAAAACAACACCTAAACCTGCTTCGAACTCATAGGAAGAGGGAAAGCCTAAGTATGAACAAAATGGCTCATAGAAATGAAAAAAAAAATGGTGTCTGTGTATTTACTCAATCTTTGAGTTATGCTGGTAGTACGTACTTTAAACATAATACACACCCAATCCCCCTGCTCAAGCTGCTCAAGGGGGACAATAACAACACACATTTGTAAACGAAAAGTACAATACATGGTAGGTAATTAATTACTTGTTCCAAAAATGTAGGCACTCGCAGATTTGATCACAGCTGCCATTCTAACATACACATCACCTGCTCATCTTACTGACTACGCTGGGAATTTGTTCACCGGCCGTTTTAGTCCCTGACATCTCCAACATATTAAGGTGATTGGTTTATGAACAGTCTGTTTTCGCAGTCTGTTATGCAGCAGTCTGGGTTCACGCCTGGTAAGTCAAACACGGACGGTATCGTAGGGGGTGGATTCAGCAAACTTACCAGCGATACCGTTACGAGGTCGAAGTTACTAGACCGCTACGAGAGATGGCAAATGTGTATTCGCCAACGATATTGTAAGCACCTAGTAAGCCACTAGGTCCATTGCCGCTGGTAGCCACCAGAGGGGTCTGGTGTCGCGCAACAGCCAATCATCTCCAAGATTACATGAGGCGTGTTGGGCTTAAACGTGCTTTTGTATACAAGCACATTTCATTTAAAGTTCTTAGTCGTGGATGTATACCTCCATAATTGTAGTAAATGATGTCTCAAGAGGTTATTTATCATTATGGTGCATCATAAAGGTTCGTTTTGCACGCCTATTAGCGTACTGGTTATATTATATGTATGTGTTAATCGATACTAATACAGGATGTCTGAGTGTATGTGTGTCTTGTACTGGCGTCTACCGGATGCTGAGTGTTGACACCTTTTGATGACATTATGCTGACCCAAGCAGCCACGCCATCCCATCATGATGACGTGGATAGCCTGGTCTTGGGAAGCACGACGTAAACACTTCGCTCACCGGCTCACCGGAACCACAGCTTCCGGGCAGCTTTCCTCATATGCTGCAACTAAGCCGGAGAGGAGACAGAGCTAGGGAGAGCTACAGGAGACGCGTTAGCTTGCGCTCCACCAGACGACACGTTCCTGAGTGTCTGTGTGCACTCCACACCCAGGAGGTGTGAGAGTGCCTTGTCACGACATTAACTGTTCACGGCTCTGTCTATTAGACATTAGTTTCATTGGCCGTTGTAAAGAACCCCGTGACATTATTATTGTATAAATCTCACAGTGTACAGATATGTATATATATCTTGCAATTATTGTTCTGGTACTTATTGATTAACAAGCCTTATAAAACAACCGCTCGACCACTTTTATTAAACTACCATCTGAAGTGTCTGGCTAGGACGCAGGGGCGTATTTAGGATTTTGAACCATTGGGGGCTTAGCCCAGCCAAGAGATCTTTAAATTTTTACAGGATAATTTTCAATTTATTTATGAGTATAATGAAAATAAGATGTGACACTGTGCTCTACCAAAAGGCTCCGGTAATTTGCTTAGGATAACTTTCGAAACATGAAATTAAAATAAAATGAAGACAATCTGAGTTGGGGTTCAACTTCGTTATTATTTTTATTTTCATCAGTAGGAGTAAAACCCTAAGAAAAAGAGAGCTTTGGCGTGATGAAGATGTCATATAGATTGTATATTCCCAATGCTTTGTTCAGTACTGAAATCTGACCAACCTCGGTCTTATAACTACTTTTTATATATTTTTACATCACAAAGGACTGGCCAAGGACACACAAAAATGCACTTTGAAAAAAATGCACTTCTGTTAACTGTGTGTCTTGTCCATCTGATATTCTCTTCTTCACCTCTCCAAAAGGTCTTTTGGTGTCTCCTCTGTCATGCACTCCTCATCTCCTCTGTTCTCTCCACCTCTCTCATGTCCTGCTCATAAAAAGGATGTCATCAGCATACGCTAAGTAATATCTAACCAAATATCTTGTTTTTTACTATAATTTTATGTTGCCCCAGTCAGAGCTTATCTTATTTTTGTGAGAAAAAGAAAGAAAAAAAAGGTATTTGAGATCCATAAAACATTCGGGGCCACAGCCCCCAATGCCCAGGCCTAACTACGCCCATGCTAGTACTACCTGCGTTGCTACTACCGTAGATAACACTATAGTCGCCAGTCACTTGCCACTACACTAATGTCGCCAGGCACAATATATTACAAATTCTAGCATCACTAAAGACTTTACATGCCACTGAAGACATGTAGTGTGATGTACATAATATAAACTTCTGTGCATGCCTCTTCAGTGGTACATAAAAGTCTGTAGTGATGCTAAAATTCATAACATATTGTGCTTGGCGACATTAGTGCAGTGGCAAGTGACTGGCGACTATAGTGTTATCTAGGGTAGTGTCACCGGCGGGTAGCCTCTTCAGCAACACCCGGTCAACCTTGAACGACCCTCAGCGCCACCCCGTCACATGTCACACCCACCCACCTGCAGGACGTCTCGCTGCGCCACACAACACAAGGCACAAGCACGTCCACCCAACGTGAACAGGGAGAGGGATTAACTTATGGGTACAGGCTGGCTGACCTTCCTTTCTTGGCCTTGGATTAATAGACACTATAAAGACACTTAAGACAGACACTTAAAGACACTAATAGACACTTTAAAAGTCTATTGATCTTGCGTCCACCCTCAACACAGCACGTGACGCGGAAGCCAAATTCACTTTCGTCGAGTACTACGCCATGATCGACCCCGGTAAAAATTTAGTTTGCCTGTTGCAAGATTCTCAGATAAGTTTTTTTTTTTTTTTGCTTGATATGTGATGCTTTCTTTCCCTAATAGAGATAGTTTTTTCCTGTGCAAACCTAAGTGTTTTTTGCAATTCGAATAAGTGATGACAAATTTCTAATAATACACTTTTTAGACATTTTGACGGGAAAAAAACACGCTCCAGTTGTTAAAGCATCAAATAATAACCTAATCAAACCATTAATCAAACCATTTGGGGGAGGCGGTAGCGGAGTGGCTAGCGTCTCCGACTGGCGTTCTCGGTGACCCGAGTTCGATCCCCGAAGAAAACCAAAACCTTTCTGCACCGTCGAGTGGCCTAAGAACACCTACATGCCCAGCCCATCAACTCTACCTTCGATTGCGAGTGCATCGGAGGACACAGGGGGGCGGCATGAGCCTCTACAGGCGTCACTATAAAAATCCTGCCTGCGCCACCACGGGCGAGGACCAATCATCACAGCCCTCAAGTGAACCTCCAGAGCCTACCATCCGAGCCCTGGGTCACCACTGCCTACAGGCGCTATAGGCACAATTGTAAAAAAAAAAAATAATAATAATAATAATAATAAACTAACCTACTCTAACGTTCTAACCTAACCCTCAAACTAACCTAACCTAACCATGATTTTTGTTTGTTTGCACATTTCATTGTTACTTTCACACTCGTTCTGACCTGTAGAAACAAAAGAAAGGTAAAAAATACTTTAATCCAGACCCAGTCATGTTCTAATTAGCCTCGACGACAACTGCGGCAGACGGATGACTACGGTGGGTGTAGTACCGTGGATGACGTTTGCGTGGGTGAAAGACGTGTTATAGAGACGGATGAATGGTATGCGTATGGCAGGGGCTGAAAATGAGGTGAATATACTGAAGTGATAATGTGACAACCAGAATTTAGAGATTTTGTGGAACTGATCAGTGGCGGCTCGTGATAAAATAAAATGGAGGGACTGCAAGCTTCACACAACAGTAGGATACATTAATTTGACCAAACTCAGGTATGAGTTGTAGTGGAGGTTTACGGCCCATTTCAGGGCATGGTAGTAGTGGTGGTGGTGGTAGAAGGGATGGTGGGGGTGGTAGTAGAAGGGATGGCTGAGGTGATGGTAGAATTACAGTATTACTTGAAAATAAAGTCGGTACCGCTTGATTTCAGTCTTTTCATTTAAAGTCAGCTGGGATAAGTTTATGTTTTACAAATACTTCACTCGATTTCCCATAGTCATAGGGTAATTAAAGAAAACACTATCACCACACCGTACACACGCACTGTAAACATGAGAGGGACGAGACTTAGCTGCCTTGACCGCAGCTCACTGTGTTAAATGCACTTTGAAAAAAATGCACTTCTGTTAACTGTGTGTCTTGTCCATCTGATATTCTCTTCTTCACCTCTCCAAAAGGTCTTTTGGTGTCTCCTCTGTCATGCACTCCTCATCTCCTCTGTTCTCTCCACCTCTCTCATGTCCTGCTCATAAAAAGGATGTCATCAGCATACGCTAAGTAACATCTAACCAAATATCTTGTTTTTTACAATACTTTAATTTATGTTGGCCCCAGTCAGAGCTTATCTTATTTTTGTGAGAAAAAATATATAATAAATTTTAAAAAATATAAAAAGGTATTTGAGATACGGGGCTATTCATAAAACATTCGGGGCTACAGCCTCCAATGCCCAGGCCTAACTACGCCCCTGCTAGGACGGTATACGCCTACCCATCAACCTTGCACTTCTGAGGCAATCAACCCCTACTGTGTCACCAACAGTTGTAAGTATTCTTACTTGGGTTGACCCCTGTTACCTGTAACAACACACAGATAAGGGTAACATAAATGGTAAACAGCTTGGGATACGAAACAACCATTAGTATTACAGTACCGTAAAATAATGAACAATTAATACACGTGAGCGATATATTGTAGAAACACATTGAGTCAGTGAACGTAGACAGAGAGACAGAGACAAAAATTGTTTAAGCTGCGTCAGACAAACACTGGCCTGGCGTGATTTTTTCCGCGATTCAGCATCTCCTCTTAAAGATCTCCCCGTTCATATCATTACTCAAACCACAACAAACAGAGTTATCAATTAATAACTCCCCAGTATAGAGAATCCAGCCTACATTGACTCCGAGATTCAGCGACGAGAACAGCGAGGACGGGGACGAGGACGCGTGGAAGAAGAGGTAATCAAGAGGACGAGGACAAGACGTACAAGGCTTTATCATGGCACAGACGGGGGGACAAGATTTGAATTTTTATAATGAAGACAGGACGAGAGGTACAACTAGCCGATTCTTTAATTTCCAATACTTCCAATTCAGCAAACTCTTTGTCAACAGCCAGCAGCCAGCAGCCAGCCAGCCAGCGCCCCGGCCAGAAGCGTCTACTCATCATTCCTCACATCTGTAACACTGCCTTGGAGGAAGCCCTCCTGATTCAGCAGTACGGATAGACGTGCTTTGCTGAATCCACACAATGTTAGTGAGTATACAACATCTAGCTGACCTTACATGACATACTTTAAAAACGCAACTCGTTTACATAAATAACACTTAGTGGTGATCTAAATATTTTCACATTTGTTTTTCTTAAATAGCCATAGGAAAGAATTTCAAGTAATTAATTTGTCAGTTATTTTTCTATAGATGTTTTAAATATGCTTACCGCTAATATTTCAAAATTTCTCGTAATTCTTAATTTGTTAATCAATCAATCATTAGGGGCATACGCCGGGGGGCGCGTCGCCTCGCCCACCCTACGACGCCACTCCCGGGGGTCACCACGCGCGAGTTCCCATGCAGGCTCCTTTCCCATACCAAGCAGCTCTCGACAAGAAACATCAACTTGCCCCAGCCACGAGCCTTGTGGGCGCCCCCTTGGCCTCCTCCACGCCGGATTGTCTCTTACAGATACAACCCGATGGGAAGGATCGGTTTCAGGGTAGCGTGCCACATGCCCATATAGCCGAAGTTGGCGCTGACGGACTATGCAGGTAATAGGCCTCGATTCAGTCTCACGGTGCAATCGCTGATTTGACACGTAATCATCCCAGCGATACCCCATGATTCTGCGAAGACACTTATTACCAAAGGCATTGATTCGTCTCTTCAAGTCACTATTTAGTGTCCATGTCTCACAACCATAGAGTAAGACAGGGATCACAAGCGATTTGAAGATCCGGATCTTTGTCCTTCTGCACAGGTACCGACAACGCCAAATACTCCCGCTGAGCGAGTCCATAACACCGTGGGCTATGCCAATCCGCCGTAAGACTTCTTGACGTGACCCGCCGTCATTATGGACTGCGCTACCAAGGTATGTAAAACTTTCCAAGATCTCAATGTCCTCGCCACACGCATGAACAGACTGTACTGCTTCATCTAGTAAGTCTCCAAACACCTGGACCTTGGTCTTGAGCCAGGCGACCTCAAGTCCCAAAGGCTTTGCTTCCTCGTGCAGCGCCTCGAGAGCCATCACCAGAACCTCCAGCGACTCAGCAAAGATTACTGCATCATCGGCAAAAACAAGATCAGTGATCTTGGTGTTGCCAACGGATGCTCCACAATCACTTTGATCTACAACCTTGTCCAATACCCAGTCCATACAAGCGTTGAAGTGATGGGGCAAGGACGCACCCTTGCCTCACTCCTGTGTTCACAGGAAAGAAGCTGGATACACCTGCCCCACACTTCACAGCACTCTCAGTCCCAGAATACAGACCAGTTATCAAACCAATAGTCCTTGCAGGAATCCCTCGAAGTCGCAGAAGATCCCAGAGTGACTCACGATGCACTGAGTCAAACGCCTTCTTGAGATCAACATAGGCTGCAAGCATCCCCTGTCGAAACTCACGTCGGCGTTCCACCACACATTTAATTTGTTAACTTCCCTATATGTAAAATATATTCAATTCTCCTTCTTGAATTGCCTTAAGAGCCAGGAGATGGGAGATAATAGTTAACTTAATTAAAGTTTTACTTATGAATTTAATGACTATACTAACTAGAAATCTAATTCTAACCCATCCGTTGCAGGTAGTTACTTTTGCCCTTGCCAGACTCTTCCTCAGGCCACTAGTGTTATTACGCCAAGTTTAGCTGCCAGGAAATATATTTTTGTCGATGTAAGGATATTATAACACAAAAACTATTAATTTAGCAGCCAAGTGCTACAGGCACTCGTGTCAAAAGAGATTAATTACTGCCATTGGCACTCCTTATGCACATTTTATTGTTTAGAATACTATTCTAGCTGAAGGCAGCTCTCATCACTTCTTAGAGAATGATTAAATAAATACATTACTCTCTGATATGCCATGAAATAATATACATGCATATCTTAACGTGAAAATTTATATTACAGACCCGGAGTCTACATTTTTATAAGCTGAGAAGCCGTACTCCGTAAATAATAGGTTCATAAATAACGAAATAAAATAAAAATAAAATTAATACTCTTAAAAGCAGCAAATGCCAATGTCAAGGGAAATTACTGCCATGTGGCACTCCCAGCACAACATTTTGATTGAGTTATAATACTAATTGAGCTGAAACCAGTTCCTATCACTTTTATGTTGTATGCAAATAATATATATGCATATTTTAATGTTGTGATAATTTTTAGTACAGCCCCGTTGTCAGATTTTATTAGCATTACAAGCCGTATCTACTCCTTAAGTTTAAAGAAGCAGGTCTTAAAATATAAATAATAAATTAATGAAATAAATATAACTGCCAGTGCGATTAGTTACGTGCTCAAGGCCCTGCAGTATACTGCAGTATACTGACTACGCGGTAGAGTTTTGGCAAACGCACTTCTTAATATTTGCAGGGATATTAACACATTACTAACAGACTTTGAGTTCATTTTTATTCTAATAACTCATGTTTAGATTCTGTTGTAAAGTATTTTACCAGTTTATTGATGACCTTAAGTGCACTGTCCTTATATCATTACTCCTGTTATACCAAACATTTAGTGGGATTCCTCTTTGCTATGTTGTCATGTAAACCCTCACCTTGTATAGGCACTTGTAAGGAGCATCGGCAACACTGAGAATCTGTATAGTACACAACGATGTAACACAAGTTAGGTATACATGTCTTTATACAATCGCGAGGACGCGTTGTTGTAAGGGGAAAGCGATATTAGCGTACTGGTTATATTATATGTATGTGTTAATCGATACTAATACAGGATGTCTGAGTGTATGTGTGTCTTGTACTGGCGTCTACCGGATGCTGAGTGTTGACACCTTTTGATGACATTATGCTGACCCAAGCAGCCACGCCATCCCATCATGATGACGTGGATAGCCTGGTCTTGGGAAGCACGACGTAAACACTTCGCTCACCGGCTCACCGGAACCACAGCTTCCGGGCAGCTTTCCTCATATGCTGCAACTAAGCCGGAGAGGAGACAGAACTAGGGAGAGCTAAAGGAGACGCGTTAGCTTGCGCTCCACCAGACGACACGTTCCTGAGTGTCTGTGTGCACTCCACACCCAGGAGGTGTGAGAGTGCCTTGTCACGACATTAACTGTTCACGGCTCTGTCTATTAGACATTCCCACCCATCCCACCTTCCCACCATCCCATCTCATCTATCACCATCCCACCTTGCTTACCACTGTAGCGGCGCTAACACACACACGCACATACACACCTGCATCGGCTTAGGCCACCCCCCTGTCTGGGACCAGGATTAGAGGGTGACCTGACGCTGACCTGACTTGTCCTCGCCGACACAACTGCAACAGTGGCAGCAACACCAGCCAGGTAATTCAGTAAGCCACAGGACACAGACACACACACGCCGCGCACCTCTTGTCCCCACGTTGTACAATGACTCGCTGTCAAATAAACTACAAGGCCACGACCCCCTTTCTCCATCCTTGTGTGTATAGACAGACTCCCAAAAATACTACACCTCACTCTCACTGCTCACACTCCTTCAAATAAAACTTTAACACGATCTTTGTTTCACTATTCCATTTATCAACAATACTCATTCCAGCGAAAATTCCTTCACCATTTTCTGCCTCCCTTCTATCATCTCCTTCCAACTCTTGTCAACTTGTGTGGCCCGAGTCGAATGCGGGTTAAGGCGACATCTGATATGCGGGGTGTTTGTCTTTTCCATGGGTGCGGGGTGGAGTCTGAGCGGTAATGACCCCTGGTGGGTGCGCGGAGGGCGTCGCCGAGTGAAGTATCCCAGGTGAAGCGGCAGACCTGAGATATCAGACGTTTTACAATGGAGAGCAGCAGCGGGGGGTGGATGATGTTTACATCTGACACGGCCATCTTGGCAGCAACAGTCGCTATCTTGTTGCCCCAGCTCTTGTTTTCTCTTAAACTCCAACCTTTTCTTAGTATTATGCATAACTGTTGATAACACAGTTACAAATTTGTGCTCAGTGGACTACTGCTCAACACAGATAACTCCAGACTCCTTTAGTAATACACCACCGGCTGTTCTGCATTCTCTGCCCGACCTCTCATTCGCTAATATGGCCGCATTAGACGCAGGGTGAACTTTGCATTCCTTTTTAAGGGAAAAAACTGCGTCTTATGCGCCGGCAAATACGGTATATCTTGTAATTATTGTTCTGGTACTTACTGATTAACAAGCCTTATAAAACAACCGCTCGACCACTTTTATTCAACTACCATCTGAAGTGACTTCTGAGGCAATCAACCCCTACTGTGTCACCAACAGTTGTAAGTATTCTTACTTGGGTTGACCCCTGTTACCTGTAACAACACACAGATAAGGGTAACACGCCTGTCACCTGATACGAGGTAATCTATTAAAAAAAATCGTGACTATTACTGAAAAACCCGTCAAAATAGCCTGCTATATGAGTGTCCGTGTGTGATTCTACACATGCAATGATTCTTCGTCTTCTTATCTGTCGAGGAGAAAAAGTGGAGAATTTGGCCAATAGCTGTGTACAGTGGCGTACCGAGGGAGGGGGGGGAGGCATGCGGCCATGGCCCCCCCCTTTGCAAAAAATAAATAATAAAATATATTTATTATAAATAAATATATATATATATATATATATATATATATATATATATATATCACAGACCACTATATCTACAGTAGTCTGAGATATATATATATATATATATATATATATATATATATATATATATATATATATATATATATATATATAATTGGCCAGTGTTGTAGGTCTCGAGACTGGTCTTGGTCTCGAGATTGATGTGGTCTTGGTCTCGTTTGATGTGGTCTTTGTCTTGATCTTGGTCTCGAAGCTTCTGGTCTCGGAGTTTGGCTCGAGACCAGGTCGAGACCAGGATGAAAAAGTGCATCGCAGCGTGGGGAAGGCCGGAATTTATTATCATACACGTAGAAAAATCATGGCTGTGTAGTGGCCCCAAGGTTGGGGCCGTACACCTGGCTAATTATTCCGTCACTTCCTGGAGGGCAGGGAGTTTCAAGTATTGACAGATCACAAGCCATTAACACACGCTATGGTGCAATCTGGTTAAAGTTTCACCCCCCGGGTCTCCAGACAGCTGGCTTATATATCAGAGTTTACCACAGACATCCGCTATATCCTATACCGTGGCCGACGCTCTCTCCCGCTGCGATACAACCCCCCGGATGATGTCCGCGGTCACGATGCCTGCGCCGTTAGATTACGTGGCCCTGGCGGCGACACAGGAGGGAGACCTGGAGTTGCAAGTCCTGATAGAGGGGCCCACAGCGCTCCACCTGGTACTGCACGAAGTCCCCGACTCCGCGGCCAAACTCTGGTGACGTATCATGTGGCCACGCACGCCCATTCATCACCCGTCAACACCGCAAGGCGTTGTCACAAGTAGTTCAATCACTACCACTCCCTGAACCACCCCGGCATCCTCGGTAACCATCGCGTCATTAGCAGGCGAGCGGTATGGCCTGGGATGAGACGTGACATTAAGGAGTGGACGCGGGCTTGTCTTGCCTGTCAAACGGAAAAGATTCATCGACACACACGAGCCCCTCTCCACACCTTCCCCACGCCCACCCAACGATTTCATACCGTCCATGTAGACCTGGTGGGTCCTTTGCCGGCCTCCCGCGGTCACCGTTACCTGCTGACGTGTGTGGACAGTGACCCGTTGCGGCGCCGCTATTCCCATGCCTGATAGTACCGCGGAATGCACGGCTGCTCCTTTCCTGTCGGGTTGGGTAACACTGTACGGCGCGCCTGTAAACTCTCATCACGGATCAAGGAGTGCAGTTTGAGTCCCATGCTTGGGCTGACCTGCTGGCTTTCCTGGGAACCTGCCGTCAGCGTACTACGGCGTATGTAGTCAAGCCAATCAAGCACTCAAGCCAACGGCATGGTGGAGCGTTTCCACAGACGCCTAAAGGAAGCCATGCGGGCCCAGCCACACCCAACAAGCTGGGTAGACACCCTTCCCATCCTCCTCCTCACACTCAGAGCTACGGAGAAGGAAGATATTCATCACACGCCGGCGGAGCTGGTGTATGGTGAAGACCTGCGACTGCCGTGCCAGTTTGGACGAGAACTGCGCGGTCGCTACCGCCGTCAGCACAGACTTTACAGGCCTCACAGCTTATTTTTTCTCTATTATTTTCGGTTTAGTATATTATGCAATAGTTATTCACTTCCGGAAACCAAAAATATAACTTATTTTTATATAATAATTGCTGAGTTAAGTTACGTTTAGTTTTGGTTATGTTAGATTTAGGTTATATGTTAAGGTTTGGTATAGGTTATGTTAGGCTTAAGGTAGTTTTGGGTTAGGCTTTATTGAGCTATTTAGGTTAAAAAAAACTAATTTGATGGTGCGCGATTGCCCGGGTGGTTGGCGCCGCCAACTTCTGCGGAATATTTCCCATTAAAATACCTCCATCAGAAAAAGTACTACTTTTATGCAAGGAAAACCTAGTCAGTATCTCAGAAAATGAACGCGCAGTCCTCGTCCATTTTTACCATGCCGTGTGCTGCCATGGGAGTGTCTCTACCGAAATACACCGAAATACATACCACATACGGTATATTTGGGTATGTGTTTGGATGTATTTCGGTATTAAGAGTTAATACCGAAATACACCAAAATACGTTTTTGAAATATATGTACAGTATACTCTTTATACCATATTTTGGTATTGAGACATAATACATACATAGAAATGCGTCTTTCTGTATTTTTTTTATATATTTCGGTATGTTTTCAGGGTTATTTCGGTATGTTTCGGTATTAAAGAGACCGCTGCCATGGCGAAGTCATTATCAGCTGGATGAGGCAAAAGGGTTTGTTTACATATGGCGCCGGACAAAAGGCTTCCGCTGGGTGCCTCCCAATCTCCCAACTCAAGTTAAAGTTTTAGATCGTATTCGAGTACTCAGCGACACACCAAGTTTGGACCAAAATGATTTCTTCATTCCAACATCATTTTGGTATGAAAAACCTCGCGAGTTTTATTCTCCCCTGGGGGAGTGGACCGATCCCGGAGGTACTGCAATACCGGGCCGATCCGCGGCAAAGGTGGAGCAAGCCCCTAGCACAGTGATTCTCAAACTGTGCGCCGCGGCGCACTTGTGCGCCGTGGGAATCCCCTAGGTGCGCCGCGTAATTTTTCATAGATATGGGTATTTTGCACTTTGAGGTCGCAGTTTTTGTTTTTTATATTGAAGATGGAAAATCGTAAATGAATGAGTTAATATGTAACTAGGCAGGTAGATGCAAGGTCCTTTTAATAATATTATAAGTACTTTGGGTAGATGGATAAAGTAAGAAATAGAGAATAAATAAATAAGTTATTCATGCTTAAAAAAAATACTTCCCGCTTCCACCACAATACGTGTTGAACGAGTATTGTACACGTACTGTACCAGTCTGAGCCGCAGCCTGCTGGTGTTACTGAGTTACCAACTTACTAGTTTTATCACGCGTTCATGTGAATTGTTTTTAGCGACATATAAAAGGAAAAAGGATGATGAATAGAAACTGATGCATACGTATATCAGTAGGCTTTATGCAAGTTTGACTGTTTGACGTGATTTACGTGAACCCCGATCGATAAATAACATGTATAATTTGGCAACACACGTAGGCAGAGCGTTGGGTAGGCACCTTTCGTTGTCAGTGTAGCCGTGAGCCTCAGTATGTATCGCTGTTGTGGTGTTAATGAGGTCCAAGCTTAAAAAATGGATAAGTACCTCATTAAAAAGCGAAAGTGTACTGAAGGCAATAGCGGTGAAGTCGCAGTTGATCATGAATCAAAACGTAAATGTGTCGAAGGCACCGAAGGCGAAGTAACAGTAATAACTGTTGAAAGTGAGTACTCTCATCCAGACCCTAGTGTGGAAAGTGAAGAAAGTGAAGTGACAGTTGAAAATGAGCATAGTCGTACAGATCCGTGCTGGCAAAGTGAAGTGACAGTTGAAAGTGACCGTAGTCGTGCAGGTCCGAGCGGGCAAAGAGAAGTGACAGATGAAAGAGTTTTGTCATCCAGGTCTAAGCGTGGTCAAAACGACGACACGTGCCAGCAAAAGTAACCGCAGTAAGTCATTTCGCCTGTATAACGACAGTTATCTTGGACTTGGGTTCACTTGCTGTGATGATGAAAATGGTCCAAAGCCAAAATGTGTTGTTTGCGGCATTGAGCTATCAAATGAATCTATGACTCCTATGAAAACGAAGACGGCCAGATTGTCAAATGTTCTCTTCCGTGAAGAATGTCGTCGTCACGTAATTTGGTAGCGTCAAACTGTTCTGAGCCGCGAGATATCGTCGCACCGGGGTGAATTTAAAAAAACCCAAAGGGACATCGCCAGACCAGTTTCACCATTCCCTTCGCTCCCCCCGAGAGATTTCCTCTGTACTTTTCATCCCTTTTAAAGGGGTAAGTTTGAGCACTTTTTCCCCCCTGACTTTATGTTACTTTTTAGCTTTTTTAAATGCCCGAAATAAAACCTTTGTGCGTAAAAAAACAGAGGGGTTTGTAAAAGCCTTATTATTGAGAGTAAAAGATCCAAAATAGGCTTGCGCTAAAAATTTCCTCTTTATTTTCACCCCCTTAAGAGGAAAGATAAGCCCCTTTTTCCCTGACTTTTGTTATTTTTTTAGCTTTTTTTAATGACGAAAAAAACCCTTTTGGGTGCTTTAAAAAAAAGGTGGGGGTGTAAAACCCTTTAAATTATTGAGAGTAGAGTATGCCAAAAATTCCCTTGCGCTGAGATTTCCCTCGGGTACTTTTCACCCCAAAAAGGGGGGGAAGATAAGAAAAATTTCCCTGACTTTATTTACTTTTTTAGCTGTTTTTGACGAAATAAAACCTTTTTGTGGAAATTTAAACAGTGGTGTAAAAGCCCCCCTTTGTTGGGGGGGGGAGTATGAAAAAAATATGTTTGCGCGGGCCCATTTCCTCTGTTTTTTTTCATCCCCATTATTTGTTTGTTTTGAGGTTGGGTTTACGTAATAAATTTCCCTGGTTAGGTTATTTTAAACTTGCTGGGGTGAAGGGGGGGGTGTTTGGCCCCCCCCCCCCCCCCAAAGTTATGTCAGGGGGGTACTGGTAAAATAAAAGTTTTGGGTTTGAAATTGCATTTTTTCCCTTTTATTTTTTTTATTTTTATCTTGACGAAGTTAACCTTTGTGCAAAGTAAAGGGGGTTGTTTAAAAGGCCTCATTCCCTTTAAGTAGAGTATCCCAAAAAACATGCTGGAAAAAATTGGCTACAAAGCCTAATGAAGCATTGCTTAATTAGGAAATATTTATTTTATGCCAAAAAACCAAACCGCTTCCCCCCCAACCCTTTAACCCAAAGATAAAAGCAGGCAGTGAAATTTGAGATGGGATTTGGTTAATTTTTTAAAGCATACGTAGCTACTGGTGAAGAAAAGGTTATTTTATTATTAGAGAACAGGACAGATGAAAAACTCTTTTGGGGCTAAAGGGGTTTTATAGGGGGACGTAAACTGTGGAGCCCACTACCCCCTTTAAAACCATTTGCCAAATTTTTTTTAACTTTTGCTAAGTAAAATGGGGGAAATTTTTAAATTCCATTTTCTCCCGGTCTTCCCTTTTAAAATTTATACATTTTGAAAAATTATAATTTTGTCTAATAGGCTTAGACACACCCTTCCAGTTCGGCCCCATCCTTTGGGAGCAAAGGGTTAATTTTTCCGGTATGTTAATTTTTCCCCGGCCCAAAAGGGTTTCGGAGGGGGAAAGGACCCCTCCCTTTGGGGGGGGGGTTTTATGTTTGGGGTTGGGTTTTGGGGTAATAACCTTCCCAGCAGGGCGGGGCAGAGGGGGACCACAGAGGGGGCTTGCGAGGGGGCGAATGCGGGACGGGAGTCATTTGCGCCCATGCAGGGGAACCCCCGGCGCAGTCCTCGTCCTTGTTCCCCGAAATTTTTTTCCTTTCACATAAAAAAATTTTTTTTCATATAAATGCTGGGTTTTGGGGGTTTTTAAGTTTTTTTTAAATTTTAGGTAAAATAAGCTAATCGAATGGGGGTTTTACGTTGATTGCCAATTTCGGGCGGGAGTTGGTGGGGAAAACCACCGCAGCAGCCGGCAATAAATCGGCACACCTTTTTGATTGTTTAAATTTCGTTTTCGGAAAGCAGCAGAAGTGGTTAATAATTGCCAAATTATATTGGGGAAAAAAGTTAAAAAAATATGTCAATGGAAAAAAACGGTTTTAGGGGAACTGCGCAGTTCACCCCACTAAACCCAAATTTAGCCAATATGAACGCTTTCTTCATCTGCCCACTGTTTTTCTTATAAAACAAAAACCTTTTTCCCTTCACCGGTGGGCAAACGTAGCTAAAAATTAACAACAAACCCCCTTTCAAATTGCCTTCAACGCTTCATTTTTGGGGTTTTAGGGTTGGGTAAACCCTTTGGTTGCCCCATCCTTGCGCTATATCCCTTTTGTCAGTGTTCGACAAAAGGGGGTCAAAACCCAAATTTCCAGTTTGGTTAAATTTAAAAACAGTCTGATGAAACGCCCCTTTCGATACCCGTTTAAGCTAACTTCACATAACCCAAAAACCCATATTTTTATAAAAAAAAAACCCCCACATCTCTCTTTGAAGGACATCTTTTAATTTTAAAAAAAAGTTGCGGGTTTTGCTCCCAAAGTTGTGCTTTTTACTTCAATTATCTGACATAGGTTTGGTTGGTTTTAGGTATGAAAGTATTTAGAAGGTTTACCCACACTTGTTCAAATTTTTGTATTTTTGGGTTTTTAAAAGTATCTCAGAACGGGCCGGGACTCCCCCGGGCTATTGGGATCAGGTTGATCTGGGGGAAATGGAAAAGTCCCCCAAGGTTTGGGACGGGGACTTGGACGTCCCCAGAGTTTTTACGGTAAAAAATGGGGGTTGCAATTTGGGTTTTTATTATATTTTTTTTTTTTGCCTTTTCTCAAAAATTTCTTACTGTTTAGGGAGGGTCCCCTGGCATATGAAAGGGTAGTCGTATGTGTGTTGTATATATATAAAAATATATATATATATATATATATATATATTTTATATATATTTTATATATAAAATTATATAATATATTATTTTAATTTTGCCCCAAAAAATGCTGATTTTCAAAAATAAATTTTTTTCAAACCCTTTTAAAAGGACACAAATTTTATTTGCCCAAATCCCCTTACAGATCGGATTAAACCCCCTTCACACAATGAGTGATGCTAAAATTTTTTGATCGATTCCCCCTTTCAAAAAACTTCCAGTCTAAATTTTCTTTGGGGAAAAATTAGAGTTTCAACTTCCTGCCCCAAAGGGAATTTGAGGGGTTTTTTTTTCCCCAATAAATAAAATTTTTAATTTTCCCAATGCTGTTTTAAATTTTATAAACTCTGCATATTAAAAAACTACTGTGCTCTTACTTCACTGGTAACCCAAAAAAAAAACCCATTACTTTCATGATTTTGGGATCATATTACTAGTGTTGTACACGAGGGGTTTTTTGGCTAAACCCCGGTTTGGGTATTTTTCTCCCCCAAAAGGGTTTTGCCCCTGTTCCACCATACCTCCAAACACTGTTTGGGCGTAGATGCTTTTCAACGGGAGATCACCAAAGGACATTAGGTGACTGCCATGTTTTTTGTCACAAACGACGTCGGGCGAAGGGTAAAAAAAAAGAAAGTCTCCAGAGCAAAATTAAAAGTCTCCAGCGGGAACATTAATAATCCCTCCTTCGGGCCCCAAACCTAAAACCAAAACTTTTCCCAAAGTTTTTATGAAATCAGTGGGATCCCTGGTGTTATAGGAGCAATGGGACGTACGCACTTGCTGTATTAAAACCCCGTCGGTTGAAAATTCAGGTGTTTTTTCGTTGCAGGAAAGGTTTTTTTTTCCTCTTAACGTTAAAGCTGTTGTGGGCCAAATCTACTTTTTCCAAAATTTTATTCCCCGGTTGGCCGGGGAGTGTCCATGACAGTAGAATGTTTGGAAATAGTTAGGCTCCACGCGGGAGGTAAAAAATTAATTTAAAAAACCTTTGGGTATTTACCTATTTTGGCGGATTTGTATTAACTCCTTGAGAAAGATTCTTTTTAACTTCAGTGTCAGATAAAAGAAAAGCACCGAGACAGCTTTTATAAAACCAGTCTTTCCAAAACAAAAAAATACCATTGAACGTGCTTTTGGGTTTTTTTTGAAAAGGAAGATTTGGAAAATTTGGGGGATGAAGGGTAAGAACAGATCTAAAAAAAACTCCCCAAAAGCTTAAATTGTTGAAATGAAAGGGGGAAATGCCCCAACATAGCTGTTTAAAACTAACGGTTTTTAAAAACCTCAAGTTGGGGCCTCAACACCCAAATTCCCCATTGACCATGATAAAGGGGGTGAATTTACAGGTAGGGGAAAATTTCAAGGGAGATTGAAACGACAAAAAAGTAATCAGGGATTACTTTTTAAGCAGATAGGGGGCATCATCACGGGAGGATAATGGAAAAGGGTTTAATTTTTCCCCTCCCCCCTTTCCCCGGGTTACATAGGTTTTCCAAAAAAAAACCCCCTTCCCCTTTAAATTATGTTTTTGGCCCCAAGGGGGCCCATATAAACCTCCCCGTCTGGCATTTTTCCCCTTTTTTTCAACATTACTTACTTATTATTTTTTCCCTTCATAGCAAATTTTAATGACTTTTTTGTAAAACTTTTTTTGGCTTTTTCCAATTGTTGGTGCATGAGTCAAACATAGAAAAAACATTACTTTTTGATCTTTTAAATTTTTTCCTGTGACAGGTGGTCCCTTTTTCAGAGAAATTAAAAAATTTTCTTTTTATTGATATAAAACCCTGTCTAGTAATGCAGCTACCACCCGATGTTGATTATTGTAAATTTTTTTTTTGTATAAATCATCATAGTAAAAATGTGTAAGTGAAAAAAATTATTAAGGGCTAGCATTAAATTTTTTCCCTTTTTTTTTTCCTTACATAAAAAAATAAGAAAAGAAGGAAGCTACAAGAGGCCGCGGACCTACCTTGGTTTGTTCCTATTTTATTTTTTGCAAATGTAGGCCCCCACCTTTTCCCTTATGTGTTAGTATGATTTACAGCATTCTAAACAATCTATTTCATTTTACAGTTTCCTTGGCCCCAAAAAACCACCTTAAATTAAAATTTGGGACCAAAAGTTTTAATTTTCAACCCTGCAAAGGGGAGCCCCCACCTTTTCCCCATGTGTTAGTATTATGTAATCAAATTTTATCAAAACCATTTTCATTTTTATAGCCTTGATCCCAAAATCAACCTTAAATTTATTTTCACCCCAAAAAAGTCTGAATAAAGAAACACGTTGCTGGGTACCCAAAGTTATTTATTTAATATTTTTCCCGTTTTCTTTTTTGCCCTTTCGCGCTTTATTTTTGTTCCCCCAATTCGATCAGCATATCTTCTATTTGTAGTTCTACAAGAATAGCCTTCCTCCCCGTTTATCTTGCTTACACCTTTGTTCCTTTTTTCCCGGTCATATGTGGCCCTATGCGTCCCCGTCGTACAAGGCCCCCCCGGGGCTGGCCAAACCCAAAAGATTGCGTTCTGCTGCAGAAAAGGGCGGGGCCTGGGCCCGGGCCAGTTCCTCTAATGCTTTTCCACATTCCCAATTATTTGTGTGAAAAAAAAGGTAGGGAAAATAAAATTAAAATCAACAGAAAAAGAAGGGTAAAATTTCCCGTAAACCCTTTAATACCTGCCATAAAAACAAAAATGTATGTTTAAGGACACTGTTCACACCCTTTAACCCAAATTTTGGGTTTAAAAATTAATTTTTTTTAACCCTTTTCCCCTATCTCGTTTTTACCGTTTTGGGTGAACCCTAAATGTTACAGCATGGAGTGGTTTTTATTAGCAACTTCTGGAAATCGTGAAAAATGGCTTATTGACATTGGGGGGAGCGACGATTTAGCTGGAGGGGGTCCAGGCATTAAAACCCAAAAAAAACCTAGGTCTAGGTAATGTTTTTTTTGAGTTTTTTACGGGTTTGATTAAACCCGGGAAAACTTTTTTGGCCCTCGCCCGGTTCCTCCCAAAAATGATGTCACCCGTCAGGGGCGGCCTTTCACTGCCTCACCTTTTTTGGAACTGTCCCCCGAAGGAATTTTTCGCAGAAACACTAACCGAAAACTTTTTGCTGCATTTACTTTTTGGCCCAATTTTCCAAATTATGATAAAATGAAAAGGCCAAATTTAAAAAATATTTTTTTTGGCAACCCCATTTTATGTTTGGGCCCCAAAATAAAAAAAATTTTGTTTGACCCTTGGTAACGTAATCCCGGGCCTAACTATGGGGCTGCGCCCCCCCCCCCCCGACTCCCTCGCTTTTTTCACTAAACCCAAACCGGGGACATTGGTAAACTAGCCAACATAAGGGAAAAAAAAGTTCAAGCTGTTGCTGGTTTTATAATCCCTGAATGGGAGAAAAAACTGTTAAAAAATGGATTAAAAAGCACTACCTATATTATTTGGGGGTTATAATTTTCCCAAGGGAAATACGCGGGCTCTACTGCCGTTAACCCCCTTACGTTTTTTTTATTTTTTGCTCAGTTTTACTGTGCAGTATTAATTCACTTCAGCGTAACCCCTTTAAAAAATGTTTAAAAAAAAGGTTTTTTTTAAAGAAAAAATGCAGTTGTTAATAGCCGCAACCCAAAATACACACCCTCTCCCTCCGAAAAGGGCCACAGCCCTTTTGAGGGGGTTTGGGTTTAAGGGTTTTAAATAATCTGTTTGGGAACCCCGAGGGGGGCAAATCCCTTAATTTTGGGGGGGGGAAAGGGGGGGCAGTCAGTTTTGTAAAAACAGGGGTTTCGTATACCATAGAGTTTGTACATAAAAAAAGGTTAAATAAAGGCCCCAAATACCAGAATTTTTATTATTGCTGGTAAAAAAAGACAAAAAGCTCTCCTAAGAATGCTATGCTTTTGAATTAGGAGGCAAACTTAAAAAAATATTTTGAAACGTCCCCCAGGTATGTACGGAAAAAAATCAAAAAACAGGGGTACGGGACAAATCTATTTTTTTTGCCCAAAACCCAAATTTACAACACCTGGGGACGAAAAAAACTTGGTACGAAAAATCCCTGTAACGTTTTGGGGCTTAGCGTAAAAATCCTCCCCCGGGAGGTTTTGGGAGAAAGGGCCATTTTTTTTGGGGATGGCGGGTTTGGGCTGGCAAATGTGTGGCTGGGGACTTGTTTTCGTTTCAATTTCGTTTACTTCTCTGGTTTTTTGAGACCCGTATTATTTTTTAACAAAGTGTTAGTGATTTCCCCGGGTGGGGATTTAAATTTTTGTCCCAAAGGAAACGGGGGGACATTTTGGATTTTTGGGTGATGAAAAATTTTAGAAAAACTTTTTTTAAAAGGTTTTTGGGAAAAATAAACAGCATTTTTTCAAAAAGGGACAAAATTTTTGCAAGGGGTAAATGGTCCCAAACCCCCTGCGGCCCCCCGTATGATCCACATATTAAAGGGGAGTCGCGCGGAAACAAAAATATTTTTTTATGCGAATGTTTTTTGTTTCGTTAGGGTTTTAAAAAATTAACTTATGTTAAAAAATAAGGGGTATTTTCATAATTTTTCTACCTAAAACCTCCCCCTATAAAAACCCCCAAAAAATTTCTAACCTTACCTCATATAAACCCCCCAGAAGTTTTCTAAACCTTTAACCCCCAAATATAAGGTTTTCAAAACCCAACCTCAAAATAAACCCCCAAAAGTTACAACCAACCTCACTTAGCCCTAAAAGTTTACTAACCCCCAAAAACCCACTATAACCCCTAAAAGTTACTAAACCTAACCTCACTATAAATTTTCTTAACCCCAAAATTTAAATATAACCCCCCAAAAATTTTCTAACCTAGCCTCAAAATAACCCCCAAAATTTTCTAACCTAACCCCACTATAATCCCTAAAAGTTTTCTAACCTAAACATTTACTATAGCACCAAAAAATTACTAATCTAACATTTACTATAAAACCTAAAAGTTTAAATAACCTAAACCTCACTATAACCCCCTAAAAATTACTAAACCTAACCTCAAATAACCCCCAAAAGTTATAACCTAACCTCCACAAAAGTTACAACCTAACCTCACCCAAAAACCCCCTAAAAAATTTTCTAATAACCTTTACTTAACCCCCAAAAAAGGCCTTTAACCTTTTTTTAATAACCTCACATAACCCCTAAAAAGTTACCCAACCTAACCTCACTTAAACCCCCCAAAATTACTAACCTTTAAACCCCACTATAATTTTCTAACCTAAACCCCACCCTGACCCCCTAAAAATTTTCAAACTAACCTACTATAACCCCCTAATAGTTACTTAAAATTGCCGTTGGGGGCCGCATTGGGTTTACAACCCATAAAATTTCAGTCAACCCCCAAAAAAGAAAACCCCGCAGTCCTCGTTTCCCTGTTTTAACAATTTTTGGGCACAAATAAAATAAAATTTAAGAACTGGGGAACCCTCGCCCCAAAATAGGAAAAAAGCGCCCCCCACGTGAAAAAATTTGGGAATTTCTCGCCCACGTGAAAAAATTTGGGAAAACTCCCCCGACGTCCCGGGGACAATTTCCTATCCCGGTTTAAGTTTCCCGGTTTCCCAAAGAGGTTTTTGGGGAAAAAAATCAGAATGACGAGATTAAAAAATTTTAAATTTTGTAGTGATATTTATCTGGAGGCTGCACTAAAACGAAATAATACCCCGGGGTTGGGTCTCACCGCCTCCCCCACGGCAACATTAATAAAAACCCAAAACTTTTCCACAATTTTGCAATTTAACTACAAACTCAGAGCAAGTGGGAAATGTTTCCGGCCCAAGGGAAAAAGCCCGGGCATTAGCCAAAATTATAAGAACCTAAGGAAGTTTGAAATTTCCCCTTGAAGGCATGCCAAGGTTTTTTTCCAAAATGCTTTTCCCTTTTATTTCCAGCATACTCTCGAAGCAGAACATATTAGCCCCGCTTTAAGTATGCGGGAAAAAAAAGACTTTTGTTAATACACAGCTAAAAAATAAAAAGTCAAAAGATGGGCTTACTTCTAATAATCGGATAAAAAAAGACTTTGTTCTTGTCTGGCCTGCTGTGCTGTATTTTAAAGTAAAAAAACCCCTCCCTGGAAATAGATGAAAAGGGCCGTTGCGCACAGACGCGGCATATTACTCCCTTTCCCACATACCAAACTTTTCCCGTGAAAGGGACTACCGGGGGAAAAGGGCCCCGGGGAAAGGGTTCGACCCTTCCCTGGCTTCCCTTGGGAGCGCAGAGAACTCCCTCGTGCGGTGCCGTCCCTGGGAAGGGAAAAAGGGGAATTTTTAAAAATCGGGGGGCCCCGTCCCTCTTCCCGAAAACCTAAAAGATTACTTTAAAAGAAATCTTGAAAGGGTCAAACAACAAAGGGGTTGGGTTTGAGAAAAAAAGGGGAAGGTGGCAGAAAAGGGACAGAAATTTTTTTTTTAGTGGGGAGAGCATACAGCAAAACAAATGAAAAACCCCCTTCAATTGCGTTTTACTTCCTTCCGCTTTCTGTGGGTGTGGTAAAACATTTTTGGGGGTGAGGCTGAAAAAAGGGAAATGAAAAAAAATTTTCCCCCTCAGACGACACAATTGGTAGACGAATCAAGGCCCTGTCGTCTGATATTGAAAAAAGTGTGTGTGAACTCGTGAAAGGTAAAATGTATGCTTTACAAGCGGATGAATACAAAGCGAAAGACATTGGAGGAAAACCTCAGTTACTAGTGTTCATCCGTTATGTTGCTGATAACAAAATAACTGAACATTTCTTATGCTGCAAAGAACTGGTGCAAACCACAGGACAGGAGATATTTTCTACAGTGACAGAAGACTTGAAAGAAAAGGACTTGTCATGGAAATTATGTGTAGGAATTTGCACAGATGGCTGTCCATCCATGGTGGGATCGGTAAAAGGTTTTGTGTCCTTAGTCAAGAAGGAGAACCCAGATTTGATTACTACCCATTGTTTCTTGCACCGTGAAGCTCTTGTTGCTAAAACACTCGGACAAGAATTAAAGTTTGTTCTTGATGATGTTGTGAAAATGGTAAACTTTCTTAAAAGCAGACCAAAGCAGTCAAGACTATTTTCCATGCTTTATGAAGAAATGTGGTCTCCTCACGAAGGTCTTCTCCACACAGAAGTCCGGTGGTTATCAAGAGGCAAAGTGTTATCCCGGTGCATGAACTGAGAGAGGAAATGCTCCTTTTCTTTACCCTTGAGGAGAAAACTAGATTCTGCGAATTACTTGCTGATGAAATTTGGAGTGCAAAATTATGCTACTTGGCAGACATATTTGAACATCTGAACAAGGTTAATGCAAGTATGCAAGGAATAAATGAAAATATGGTAACATCTTCTGACAAAATGAAAGCCTTGGTAGAAAAAATTAGGCTCTGGAATGAAAGGGTGAGTGAAGGCAAGATTGACATGTTTCAAAAGACTGCTGAAGCTAAATATACAGACATTGTTCCACTCATTAAGCAGCACCTTGAAAGCCTAGGAAGGAACAGAAAAATATTTCCCAAATATATCTGTTGAAAGTTATGACTGGCTGAGAAATCCATTCGTTCACGATCCCTTGAGCAAGCCACAACTTAGCATCCTTGAAGAAGAGGAACTAATCAACATCCGTAATGACCGCACACTAAAACTGCAATGTCTGGATATGACATTAGAAAGCTTCTGGATTCAAATGAAAAACGAACACCCACATATATCCAAAAGGGCCCAGAAAATACTCTTGCAATTTTCAACCTCATATCTGTGTGAACTGGGATTCTCAGCCTTCACAAATATAAAAACTTAGGAAAGGAATAAATTGCTGGCTGTTGAAGAGGAAATGAGAGTGTGTCTGTCAACTGTCACTCCTAACATAGAGCGGATATGCAACTCCAGGCAGGCACACGTGTCCCATGGATCAGGTATGTTATTGTTGTAACATAGTAGTTTATTTACGCATTATTTCCTTATGTCCATGTCCTGTATATATATAATATATATATATATATATATATACTATATATATATATATATATATATATATATATATATATATATATATATTATAGCTGCTGCGCCGCCCAAGTCCAAGATATAATCTAGTGCGCCGCCGTCCAGTGAAGTTTGAGAACCTCTGCCCTAGCACTTCGCCATGGTCCAAAAATCAGATTAATATCGTTGATCCCACATGGGGATCGTATCAGATATTAAGCTGATAAGAACAGATACTCAACTTTGATCTTAGCCAAAAGGCGAGAAGCGATGCCTGCAACGTCCACACCGGTGTCGTGTGTGGGCAAGTGTCTGTGTATGAGGGAATGTCTGTTTACTAAACAAAGGCAAAGAAAACGGGAGTTGAGGGGAGTAATTACTAATTTTGACTTGAACAAAGGCATGTCCTCGCGCTCTCTCCTTTCTGCAGACCGCTAGGTTAGGTAAAGTTAGAAAAAAACGTTAAGTTAGGTCAGGTTTAGGTTTACTTTAATTATAGTAACTCTCCCTTTTCGGCAGACCGCTAGGTTAGGTAAGGTTAGAAAAACGTTAAGTTAGTTAGGTTAAGTTTAGGTTTACTTAATTATGGTAGCTTGTGTGGGGGAGGATCACAATGAGGGTTAGTTCAAGAATATTCTGTCAAATTATAGTTACTCCCCTCAACTCCCGTTTTCCCTCTCTGTTAGTACACAGACATTCTCATAACACACTTCCCACTTTGATTTGTACCGGGTTTATTGTCAGACTAAGCATACAGGACACACACACCAATCCAAGCATGTACAGAACTGCATATGCAGGAGCAAAACAGTACAGACGCGGGCATCCAGCCCGCAGTGAGTGAGGGTAAATCCGTCAGGCTACGGGAAGGTCGCGTGGGGCGTGTGGACTGTGAGTTTAATAATATTTGGCAGAATTATTAATGGTCCTTACTATTTTATTGGTTTTATGGTGTACAGGATTTGTCTTAAACTATTATTTCAAAAGCACAATATCATTAAATATCTCACAAATATATATGTAAAGATATATAGGACTTTCAAAATTTTCTTGGTCAATACATATTGATGCAATAATAGTTATTTACTATTTATATTTTACAATAGTTTTACTTTGTATAACCGGACACTTGCCCACACGACACCGGGACGCAGAATCCTCTCCACTAAACCCTCACTTAGGTAAGTTCCTATGCTGCTAAACTTCAATAACGGACATTTTATTCATTGACAAGAATTGCTGATGAAATTCACGATGGTTTTTTATATTGTTTTCAATTTCATGGCTTAAATCAATACCTAACAAGGCTACTCGCTTCTGTCATGTCTATAATCTAGCTAAAATTTGATCCTCAAATGCAAAAACAAAGAAGTTGGTCAAAGGTTTGCCTAATGGTTTTCACAATAAAGAGGATGTATAGGACAGACCCCTGTGTATATCCTACATCTTTTACCTTCCTACCTCATTGCCTAAATTGGTGCACTGTTATGGCCTCCTTCAGTTACATCTCTTCACAAATCCCTGAACGATCCCTAACATCTGCTCTGCACCCATTCTGCAAGCTGCCTACGGGACGGGACGCTCTTTTCTATACGCAAAGACACCCATGCCAGTTTGCCTTTTTTTAAACATACATATTATCTTGAATTTCCAGAATAAACTAAATGCAAACGTATTATAAAAAGTAACGAGTGTCACTCGCCATATCAACAACATGTAATGGTCGCCAGTTATTTATAACAGAAATATTTCAACGTGACTATATTTTTTTATCAGTCCATTTCACATCCATGGGGAAATATTTCGGTCGTAAATTATTACAATTACAAATGTCATGCCTATGGGCAACAGTACCCAACAAGATAAGAACAAAGAACTAGCTTTCAAACATTTCAACTCACAAAAGTTACATTTTCGGTCAGAATCAGTACTCAAATTTTTTTAATGTATGATAATCTCGGATGATTAATACCAATTATAGTTACTTACCACCTATATTTAATAACTATATATATAATAGTATATATATATATATATATATATATATATATTGTATGATATATTATTTATATATGGACAATCGAGTACTCTACTTCTAGGTATAGTCGGATATAGAGATCTCTATGAGGGTGGAATAAATCACAAAAGTTACATTTTCTGTAGAAAATCAGTACTCCATATGTATGATAATCTCGATGATTAATCACCAAATTATAGTTTAGCTTACCAACCTATTTTACATAACTACTATATCTCATATATATATATATATCTATATATATTAGTACGGTCATATATATATATAAATATATAATATATATATAATATAGTATATGGACATAGAAGTAACTCTACTCTAGTAGTGAGTAGAGTAGAGATCTCTATGAGGTTTGGCATAAAAACTAATAAACAGCTACATTTCACACAAAAACATGAAATGAAAAAAAAAGAAAAAAATTTATCTTTGATCTTTATGCTTACCCTACAGGACATCCTGTAATACAGGCTTTATTTAAATTTTAATTAATTACGGACATCATATCAATATCTATAAAGTAATAACACTTACCAACATTTTTTGTACTACGGTGGAATATATAATATCTGGCAAACGCCTATTATCAATAAACTTATAAATCTGACGCACGCAAATAATAAAGGTGCAAATGTAACACGGGCGAGCTTCCTAGCCTGCACTGGAAGTGATAACCCATCAAAACACCCTAACCTGCTTCGAACTCATAGGAAAGAGAAAGTTTAAGTATGAATAAAATAAATGGTCTCAGTAGAATTAGAAAAAAAATTGTTGGTTTTGTGTATTTACCCACTCTTTGAGTTAGCTGGTACGCACTTTAAACACAATACACACCCCATCCCCCTGCTCAAGGGGACAATAACAACACACATTTGTAAACGAAAAAGACAATACATAGCAGTAGATAATTGATTTCTTCCAAAAATGTAGGCGACTCGGTTTAATTTTGATCACAGCTGCCATTCTAACAGAGCACAATCACCTTGCTCATCCACACTGACAATGGTGTGTACGCTGGAGTTTGTTCGCCAGCCGTTTTCAATCTGACATCTTCAACATATTAAGGTGGATTGGTCTAATGAGCAGTCCTGTTTTCGCGTCTGTTATGCGCAGTCTTGGGTTCATGCCTGGTAAGTCACAACGGACGCGGTATCCTACCGCTTCGTGTCCCTGGTGGAAGCCCCGACGTGAGTTTTTCGACAGGGGATGCTTGCCGCCTATGTGTTGGATCTCAAGAAGGCCTTTTGACTCAAGTTCATCGTGAGTCACATGGCAGGCTCTGGGGATCTGTTTGCTAATTCGCGAAATTCGCGGATTCCTGCAAGGACCTATTTGTTTGATGACTGTTCTGTTACTCTGGGACTGAAAGTGCTGTGAAGTGTGGGGGAGGTGTATCCAGTTTTTCTTTCCTGTGAATACAGGAGTGGGCAAGGTGCTCCTGCCCACATCACTTTTCCAACACTTGTATGGATCTGGGTATTGGGCAAATTTGTAGATCAAAGTGTTGTGGAGCATCCATCGGCACACCAAGATCACTGGATGCCTGTTTTTGCCGATGATGCAGTTTCTTTTGCTGAGTCGCTGAGGTCCTGGTGATGGCTCTCGAGGCGCTTGCACGATGAGGCAAGCTTTGGGACTTAAAGGTCTCCTGGCCTTAAACCAGGTCCGGTACTTGGAGACTGTACTAGATGAAACAGTGATCAAGTCTGTTCATGCTTGCGGCGGGACAATTGATATCTTGAAAGTTTTTACATACCTTGGTAGCGCATTTTCATTATGACGGCGGGTCCACGTCAAGAGTCTTCGGCGATTGGCATAGCCCACGATGTTATGGACCTCGTTCAGCATTAGTTATTTGGCGTTGTTCGTACCCGTCAGGAGGACAAAGATCCGGATCTTCCAATCCGCGTTGTGACCCTGTCCCTTACTCTATGGTTGTGCGACATGGAACACTAAATAGCGACTTTAAGAGACGAATCATGCCTTTGGTAATAAGTGTCTGCGAAGAAATCTGGGGTATTGGCCTGGCATGATTGCGTGTCAATCACGGAATTGCACCATCGACTGAATCGAGGCCTATTACGCTGCATAGTCCGTCAGCGCCAACTTCGGGCAAGATGGGCAAGTGGCGACGCTACCCTGAAACCGATCCCTTCCATGGTTTATCTGAGAGAGACAATCTGGCGTGGAAGAGAACAAGGGGGCGCTCACAATGCGCGTAGCTGGGGCAAGTTGAACTTCTTGTCGAGGAGCTTTTTGGTATGGGAAGGGAGCCTGCATGGGACCCCCGGAGTGGCGTCGTAGGGGTGGGCGAGGCGACGCGCGCCCCCGGGCGTATGCCCCCAAGATTGATTGAGTGTCTATGAGAACAGGCACCGTCATTACTCTGAATATTTAATGTACGGTAAAGGCACTAGCATGCCACATTACTATAGGACTCAACCTTCCGCATGTAGTATGAACCAGATTATAGGGATGTGCACCTTTTTTCGGTATACCGAATAACCGGTATTTTACTCCGGTAGTTACCGGTATTAACGGTAATTTTGAGTTTTCGGTATACCGTATCGGTATTGGTGGACATCGGTATACCGGTATCGTATATTATTTGGTCCGGTATTTTGGATTTCGGTAGTGTGTTTTTTTGTCGCAATTGACCGGGATTTTCCGAAACACGCAATGGTAGCGTAGCGCTCATTGGCTCAGAACGTCAGAATCAGAAGCGCGTCAATCATTGGCCGAGCTTATTTATACCTATTTCAGACTGGTATCAGCCCGTATTATACGCGTTAGTTTTCGACCAACGTACTCTGGCAAACGGTGCATTGGCGTCGTTCAGCTACACACACAGCGTCCCTCCACTGGAAAGTTGGAGGAACAGACAGTGCCTGCTAGCGTCCCACAATTATACAATTGGACAATATGGCTATACGGTAAGTAGAGAATTTGATAAATAAACCAGATGCAGTGCCAATTTTTTTTTTTTTTTTACGGTTTTACATTTTTATATCTTTTTTCAAAGCCATCCATGGTTGTATACTCTAAAAACAAGTTCCCGAAACTGGGAATTTCCCCTGGGTGGAAATTTCGGATTCTTGGGGAAATTTATCCTGAGGTACATCTAATTTGCTAGCATTTAGTCGGACAGAATAAAATCTGTCTTAGAAGCGGCTCATTGGACTTATCTTCACGTTATATAGATATAGCAGTAGAAGATAGTGTCTGATATACTTGTTGTTATCAGCAAGCACTTTTGTGTTTTGGCTACTTATTTTCACATGAAACTTGAAGGTTTTGAATTCCGGATGTTGAGACTGGTTGAAGGGGGAAAAACGACAGAAAGAAGTTTGGAACCACTGTGCTTCTACCTTCCTTTTTACCGCACGTACATATTTTAGTAGCGTGAATTCGTAAACATTTTTAGAGTTTGAGGGTTTTAATGTACCCAACTACCGTAATAACAGTCAGTCGCCAGGGTCAACCTTTTTCGTGACAGCCGTGTGTGGCCGTTATAGTTACATTTCTACATACAGTATTTCAGGACAGTTAGAAGAGGCTATCTGGAGAGTCTGTGTCATTTTGTGTCTTCAGCTGTGTCATAGTAGGGCTATAATGACAAATGACAAAAATTCTACAAGTGGCTACCAACGTGAAGTCGCCATCTAGTGTTTATTTAACTGAAAAATTGCAAGGTTGTGTGTCACACACACACACACGTGGGACAAGACCTGGGTGCATTACACACACACCACACACCCACGCACACACAACACACACACACACACACACACACACACAACTGATTTGAGACTGTTTTTGCTTGATTTTCTTCAGAGGATCTGGGCTGTTCGCCAATCTCTTGTGGCGGTGCTGGGCCCTTTTGATAAGGCCACAAGGAAGATCTCTGGTGAGAATATGTCACTGCCAGCATTGGTTCTACACATGGTGAACTGTCTTCGGACTGCTGTTGCCCGAGGGATCCTCCGTCAGTGAGGCGACTGTCGTGCCCCTCACTGACTCAGTGCCGAGCTGCTTGCCAGAATTGACAACTGGCTCCGTCATATTTTTAGAATACTTTCTCTTCTTGCATCACGACAGTGTTGAATCCTCGCTTCAAGTTGCTCCTTTTGTTCAGTAAGTATTTTGAATACCTATTTCATATCGTATGTGTTGTGTACTTTCTTTCTCGGAAATTATTTCATGATTTTTTTTTTTTTGTTAGGGGCACATCAACGCCGGAAACATCCTGCAGTGGCTCTCACAGAGAGATGACTTCGGAGGTGAGCAGTATAGCACTACCGCAGAGAACTACTGCAAGGATGTCCTCCCGTTCTCGGCACCGTCCAAAGATGTGCCGTTTTTGGGGACTTACACGACGCATGTCGAGACGGTCGAAACACGAGGGAAATGCCACAACCTCAACAGAGCTCACCCGGCGCTCAAGCTCTACCTGACGCTCTGCCACCAGGAGGAGCGTACAAAGTTGCCGCTCAAGTTCCTGTCGGACCGGGACAGAACTTTCCCTACGCTGTCTCGGCTCGCATTCAAAACCTGACAGTGATGTGGGTCTTCGTCACCCTCAGAACGCGTTGTATCCGCTGAATCTATCGCCATTCATAAAGCGAAATCGTTGTCGCCGGCACAATATTGATATGCCATTTTCATGAGCTCAAGAGCAGCGCGATGTGTGTTTGGTAATTAAACTACATTTCTATGTCTTGCTAATGCTATTTACAGTAAAACCCTTATAACTGCGTACTGTATACTCGGATTTGAATATAACTCGCATGACAAAGGCAAGTTTATTTTTTTCTTTTCCCTATGCTATGCGCGTGTAGGCAGTGAGCTACAGGGGTGGGATGGAGGTGGAGTTGGATGGCCCTGGAGGCTGCACTCGGGGCTGTATGTTGGCCTCTCAGCCCAATGGTGGTATGGCGCAGGCAGATTCTTCTAGTGACGAGGCCTGTGATTTGAGGCTCATGGCCACCCACTTGTGTCCGCTCCCATGTCCAACGTGGGCAGTCGAAAAGGTAGAGTTCATGGACATGGCCATAGTGTGGGCAGTAATTAAAGTGCTCAAGTGATGTAAAATTAATGTGTACAGTACAGCACTGTATACAATACGTACAAGATTTGTGATTATAAAGTGATTAACATTTTATAATCACAACTCTGTACACTGTTAATTAGGTCTACAGTGCTGTACCTGTAACACGGGGGCTTAATTTTTTTTGTTTGTACATCACTTGAGCACTAATTACTGCAACACTATGCCCTGGTCCATGAACTCTACCTTCGACTGCCAGTGCATGGGAGGACCACAGTGGGTGGCATGAGCTCAATTCACAGGCGTCACTAGAAGAATCCTAATCACTTTAAAAAATGTATCATTGTTACAATGCTCCGAGTGCCCCTAACGTCTTCTACATGTTACAACAAGGCTCCCCTCTCCTTGGATTACGTGCCTGCTGCTACCCCGTTCATTGTAATTGTGTTTTTGTATTTTTTACAGTAGTACCGGTGTTTTTTTTTTGTTTTTTTTTATATTTTATTACCCATATCAGAGGACATTTGCAAACTCGGCACATTGAATAACTAGAGCAATCGCCAGAGCCCCCTATCGGGCACCCAGTTTATAAGGCTTTTACTGTATTTCCTTTTTTTTTTTATTATGAATTATTATTATTTTTTTTTTTTTTTTTTTTTTTTTTACACCTATATCGTGGAGGGCCATTTGCTAAGTCGGCATATTGAATAACTCGAAGGGTCAGAAGCCCCTATCGTGCCGAGTTATAAGGGTTTTTACTGTACTTGTAACTGTAATTTAATACTAAATACATGGGAAGAAATGTATGTAAATAACTAATACATTTACGATCTGTTTATAATACTAATAACTTAATTGTATTCAAAATACATTTTAGATACACAAATTTTTAAATGCCATACATGAAATCAAGTTTCGAAAGTATTCACTTATTTACTTCTAAAATCTAGTAGTACAAAAATTAATGAATCTAAATTTTCAAACTCTTTATATCATCTCAACCTGGCTATTTCATCTAATCTCATACCTCTAGATATGTCCTGACTTTTTTTTTTTTTTTTCCCCTTAAGTGTTTCCTAGATTTTGCGTTTCCTTTAGAAGTTTCCTTGCATGCCTAAAATTTTCCTTAAATAAGGAAATTTCCTACAAGTTGAGACACGTTCACTGTAACCTGGATTACCACTAGATAGGTTGGGCCGGGTTTATTGCCTACTTAACTTTAAAAAAATAAAGAAATAGAATAAAAAAAGTATTTACATTTTTAATGTATATACAATGTATTTAATACTGCCAGTAAAGTATTAATTACTTTATTACATACAGAAGATTAATGTGTGATTTATAATAGATTTTTAATACCAATGTTTCAAATACAGCCCGGCTCTTGCTATATTCTCGATACTGTTTCTCAGGAATATCAATGACACTATGTCAAAAAATACTATGTTAAAGCAATTATTGAATCAAATGTTATTTTGTTTATTTTCCTTCGTTTAATAAACATGTTCATTCTCATACTAACAAGTGCTTGTGGGCCCTAACGGACCCACGTATTGATGTTTTGTAGTAGTAGTAATATGTTTAGACAACATGTATTGCAACTCTAATCCGTGTTGTTGGCTGTCGTTGGTCACTGGTCAAGGTGCCTCGGGTAGACCACTTTCCGTGTTATTCCCACCCTTTATGGTCCGTGTGATTCCATGCCCTTGTGTTTCCAGTGGGATCCACCCTTTGTGTTTCCTGTAGATTCGCCACCCTTTGTGTTTCCGTGTGATTCCAGACCCTTTGTGTTATGTGTGATTCCAACCACTCACACACGCACACACACGTCCATGAGTCCTACTGAGTTTTGAATGCGGCAGACGTATATCACACAGAGTTTTTTCCTGAATCTAATACTCCTAAGTGTTTTTTAGCCCAAATTCCCCCTTCAAATGGCTCAATCGACATGGCACCAAGCCCGCTTACCACCTACGATTTATCTGCGATTTTTGTTAACCTACTCTCATAAAATTGATATATCCTGAATTTTATGTGTCACTGAAGATATACACAGTAGTTTTATATTATATGACTATAATCTTACCTGGTTATTACGTTGTTTTATGCTTTGTATCTGCAAGTATATACGGTTTCAATTTCACAACGCGTTTTTTTTTTTCGGCGACGACGACGCGGTACGACCACAGTAAATAAACACTAGATGGCGACCTTTAATTTTGGTAGCCACTTTTGTAGATTTTTGGTCTCACATAGTTGGTAGAGATAAATTGCATTTATAACCCTCACTATGACAGATGAAGACATAGACATGCAGCCATGAGAGCGAGACACTCCGATAGCCCCTTCTAACTGTGTCTCGGTGACAATAATCCTGTCTATGTAGAAATGTACTATTAACGCCACACACCGGTCTGTCGTCGACAGAAAAAACTCAAGTTGTCCCTGACTACTTAACTGTAATGAGATGTTTGTTTACCTTGAATGTGAACCGTTTAAGCGCTTCTTGACCGTCACGGGAGACTTGGCTGACCCTCGTTGCGAATTTACCTTGAAGCGCTTCGTGCTCAAGGAGCGTTGCTCCCTCGTTTGGATTGTGAGGCAAGGCCACGCGGTGGTGCTTCCAGCCCTTCACTTTTTCGCTGGTACTCCAGCTGGGACGGTTATAGAGTTTCTTGTGTTGGCGTAGTGCTGTATAGGTGGCACTCCCGGTTGATCTGGGAGACCGGCTAGGAAATTTGTCCAGTTCCCTCTTGAATTTTTCTGGTCTTTACTCCCAGATGGTTTCTTATATTCTTCGGGTGGAGTTGATTGAACATCCTTGCTCCTTTTCTTGATATGCCATTGTGTTGGGTGGAGCTATCTTGTTGGGCATTTTTTTGGTAGGTGGTTTATGACACATTTTCTGCCAGTTCTTGGTTCTTCAGTATTTTCCTGTGCCTTTATAGGTCCTGTCCTTGGTCCATTGTAGACATAGCACTAGGCAGACCAGCACTACGACCCTCTCGAGGGGTATCTGTGGAGAGCTGTCCTGTTCAGCGGCTAATCCATCTCAGCCTGCGTCGATACGACTAAACTTATTCAAACTAGTTTAATGGTCTCCCCTTACAACTGTTGTTTGGCCGACGTCACAGAAAACGGTGTTACGGGAATCTATGCTGTCCTGGATGTTAACCCGGGATTCAAATGTATAAATTACAGCGGAGTGTCTCGGATAATTATATGGGTTTCTCACCCACCATAGGCTGTAACGGGCTAATGCCCGGAGATGAGCACCGCATGCCACGCGCGCTAAGCTTCTGGCTCCCATCTTTACCTTACCTTTAGCGATGCCTATACGTCAGGGGTTCATACCTGTAATAAAGAATGGCCTACGCTATAGAAAACTGTATTTAAGGGCGTCGGGGGCGATGCTGTAGGGGTTAATAATTGTGTCTTGGAATGGACATGTAAAAAAACACCAAAAAAAACAATACCGATAACCGGTAAATACCGGTATTAGGGTCCGGTATCGGTATAACCGGTATCTTAATTTTTTACCGTTATTTCCGGTATCGGTATTGTTTCCGGGCACCGGTATCGTGCAATACCGGTTATTTTCTTAATAGACGCACATCACTAACCAGATTATAAGGGGGATGCGCGAACGCAATCCCCCGCTAACAAAAAATTTCACACTCGAGGTTAACCGACATTTGGGGTTAATCGCAAGGGTCAGCACCGGCCGGAGTGCAATGGTGGGGCTCGCCCTGGGGAAAACGCGCTTCAGGATCGCGGTATCTCCTGTGCAGGTAAGTATGCTTTCAGCGGGCCAGATGCCAATTTCTTATGTCCGCCAAGCTAAACACCTACGCAAAGTAATTAATTATAGTTAATACTTTCTTAAACATAAGACGTCTACAGGGTGTCTTCAACTAACTATACAATTACATTTTGAATATTTGTGCCGCTTCTTGAATGCACGTTTGTTTTACGTTCACTTCAACTACATTTTAATGGTCAATCGTCAGACAATCATGAATAATCCATACCTATCTCTATCACTCACTTCATTCAAATATATACTGAGGCGACATTATTTTTGCCCTAAACACAGAAGGGCAATCACTGAACTGCGTTCTCATTCCACCTTTCGTCGTAAGAACCTCATCATTTTACTTTGTTACTATTTAGTCTTCAAATCCTTGAAAGGGATCGCTCTGATCCTTTGAAGTTTTGGATCAGAACAATCAGAAGCAGGTATTTCGTGAGAATATCATCTATTGTCCCAGCCAGCCCCCATAGGAACACAATTGACCAATTATTAGGTCTGTACCTTGATCATGGGGCTAATTAGGTGTTCGAGGTCGAATTTTCAAGCTGATCTTCTAAATACCACCTGCCATCCCATACTAATTTCCCAAACGCCATCATCTTACTAAAATTGTTTGGTGAAGAATATCATAGGAACTCATTACATGGCGAATGGCTACATATTATCCGATATCAGGTGAATTTTTGGATAAATCATGGTAGACAGGCAGTCAAATATTACCTCAAATATCTCATTAAATTTAATAGATCTGAGTGTAGACTAGTCTCCTATCTAGGTCCCCCTGAACTTCCCGCTGATAATGAGCTCCTAAAACCATTTGAGGTCAATGGTGATGACTATACTGGGGATACTATAACATCAGGAGATAACTCTCCCCCCGATCAAGTATATGTCAGTATATTCACTGGTACCTCTATCAGAGCTGTTAATTTTAAAATAGCTAAAGACCAAAGTGCCGAAACCACTAATCAAATGTTCCGGCGCTATGTGGCCTGGGGTGATGTCACATGAAGCAGAACTTCAGTTTTCGCCGGCCCCCAGTGTGGAAATTATCCATAAACCACCCTTTCATAATTGGTAGAGTGGTGGTTTGATCCCCCCCCCCCCCCCCTTGTGAGAGGTATTTTCCGCTCGTCATAGGAGGGTGCGTATAGGAATGTATATATATAATTATAATGGTAATGGGTAATATTAAGGTAATTTAAGTAAATGATTAGTACTGGGATAGGATAAATTTATATTCTCAGTGCTATTAACCATTTGCACCTTATATAATTAGCACTGGCTATTGGTCGCCGTCATTTAAATTTGCACCAATTGAGGTGGTCCCCGTGTAATTTGTGGTGGCCGTCACCAGCTGCCCACTCTCGGAGAATCAGTACACTCCAGCCATTCGTGATAGTAACATCTAATAAACTATCAGTACACGCCAGACCCTCGCCTTAATAACATCTCTTACTAATATATACGTGCTTGTATAAAGAGATTTGTACATACTTTAATTGTACATGTAGTGTAAAACCAATAGGACTGTTATAAATCAACACACTGATGATAGCCGTGCGTCATGGATAACAGGGTGTGAAAACCCACTTGACGCCCACAATAACGCTTCCACCTCCGCTTGTCATTCACGGGCGGCCCTGATCACGCGCGACCACATCGGATCACAAGGACTTGCAGTATTGATCAAGCCTACGTAATTCAACCCTACTATCCACCGATAAGTATCCTAGTTAGTTGATTAGCTAGGATAATGGAGTCGGGATGAGATAGAACATGGGTTTTGATTAGGTAAGAACCCTCATATTAAATATGTTTGTAGCGTAAATTTCTAGTTTAGATATGTTCCCCTTTCTGTAAAAATAAGACATCCAAAGAAAACACGTGTAACGGAACACTCAAGCAAACCGGCGAGAACATTTAACTCTGGGACAGGGAAACTTGTAAATAATAGGAGGAAATTGGTTAATAATTGGTTAAACGGTGGTTGATGATAGGAAAATATGCAGTTATTGGATCGTTAGTACATTGTCGGGTACGGACGGGGTAAAATTTCGGTAGTGGACTTTCACCGATTTCGAGTCCGAAACTTAAGTTTTCCTGAATAGTTTTGATGTGTATATAATGAATCTCGCACTCTTGTCGGAAATAATTTTTCTTTTTAACAGGTGTGGGGCCCGGGGGTTTGCCCGCCCCGCCCCTCCCGGATCACCCCGCAAACCTTGCTCCTCTTTGCACTGCCATAAATGAATTGATCATTTTCACTTTTTCTTGATATCATGATACTAAACCAAACCCCTTCTTCTTCGAAAAAATTGCACTTCGAAATAAATGCACTTCAAATAATGCACTTCAAATAAATCTACTTCAAATAAATGCATTTCGAAATAAATGCACTTCAAAGACAAGCATCTCGAAATAAATGCACCTCGAAATAAATGCACTTCAAATAAATGCACTTCGAAATAAATGGACTTTAAAAAATGGACTTTAAAGAAATGCACTTCGAAAAATATGCTCTTGGAAAAATATGCACTTGGAAAAAAATGCACTTGGAAAAAATGCACTTGCAAAAAAATGTACTTGTTGTTGTTTTCTATTGGGCTCCCTTTTGGGGGGAAGCACACGGGCTAACAAAGCGCCCGTGTTTTTTGCACTTGCAAAAAAAATGCAATTAAAAATAAATGCACTTCGAAATAGTAAATGCACTTCGAAAAAAACACATCTTCCAAAAAAAAAGCCCTTCCAAATAATTACACTTCGAAAAAAATGCACTTCGAAAAAAATGCACTTCGAAAAAAATGCACTTCGAAAAAATGCACTTCGAAAAAAAATGCACATCGAAATAAATGCATTTCGAAAAAAAGTACTTCGAAAAAAATGCACTTTGAAAAAAATGCACTTCGAAAAAAATACATTTCGAAAAAATTGCACTTCGAAAAAAATTGCACTTTGAAAAAAATGCACTTCGAAAAAATTGCACTTGGCTAGGCGGGCCTGGCTGAGGCAGGTCTCAAGCCGCCAGAGCTTGCGGCTAAACGCGGCTTCAGGACGGATCGCTTGGTGACGGATTGCCCAGGTGACGGGATGACTAGGGTACAAGTTGGACAAGGTCCAGGTTGGCTAGGTTACACTTTGACTTGGTACCCAATGAGGAGTTTTCAAAGCTAACCCCGCCAGATGTCTCTCACGTCCTCACTTCTTCTGCCCTTTGAGCCTGAATGATCTATCATTTACCGTAAATTCCTTGTACATTTTCGGGGCATATCAGATTTACACTTCAATACAATAAATAAAACAGTTCTTCATAAAAATGTAGTTTATCATTTTCATTTTCTGCACTTGATGAAAATATTGGCAAAAAATAGAATACTTGAAAACTCAATCTTTAAAAATCGTCTTTTCATGAAAACTCTGCAAGTTCAAGCAGAATGAGGCTTCAGGAAATATCTACTTGTATATAAGCATTCGCTGAGTACCTGTTTTGGGTGTGTCAGTCTCTCTTTCGACGAAAATTTCACCAAAACACAGTGTGGCGTTCAGCATCTCCACAGAAACCATCCCGAGGTCAGGATCTGTTATCACTCACTTTGCTGTGGTCCTCACACCGCGAGGGAGTCGAAGGGACTCAGCTCAGCTCCACCAGCACCTGCTGGCCGCCGCTCCCTTACCTCACATCCCTGATAATCCTAACCCCTCAACCCCAGAGGCTGTCATCCTAACTATCATCACCCGCTGATCTCTTCACACTGTCTGTCCTCTACTGGAATATTCACGGCATCCGCTCCCACATACCGGACTTTCGTCTCCTTATTTCGTGCTCTGAACTTCAAGTTCTCTGCCTCCGAGAACATTTTCTTATTTACCCCCATATCCTGATTCCTAATTACGATTTTGTTTCCTCTTCTTTCCTTGTCCTCCAGAAAACAACCCACGTTTCTCCAAACGTCAATTCTCCCTCTACCGAAGTCTTTGTCTTTTGATTGTCTTTAAAGACTCCCTGTTTCGCACCGACTGATTTAGTTTTCTTCCTCCAACGTATAAACCTGTTGACATAGGATAAACCAGAGGACATAGGCGGTGTAACAGCCCTACAGTAACTAAACAGTAACTAGCTCTGTAACAGAAACGCTTCCGTAGTGTAGTGGCTATCGTGCCTAGCTATATGAATCCACGGGTCCAGGATCAAATCCGGGTCAGGACAGTCGGCGGCTAGCCCAACCAGCTGTTCATCCTTATTTTCGGGGTTGGTCGATAAATGGGAACCTGGGGAAACCTGAAGAAGGTAACTGTGTTAACCCGGATGTCACACTAGCCCAGTGTCCCGTGGTAGCGGGTTGTCACCCAACATAGGCTCAAAGGCTAATGCGACGAAGATGAGCACCTTTGATGAGGACATCAAAGGGAAGGTGATTGAGGTGGAGGTAGGAGAACGTGGCACTCCCGCTTGTTTTTAGTAAACAAAAGTTTCAACAGTATTGGATACAGGACTGTCGCTGAGGTGCCAAGCACTTAAATTACTTCTTTGTTAAATTTTCGTCACGAGACTGACACGCCCAAAACAGGTACTCAGCTAATGTTTAAATACAAACAGAAATTTCCGGAAGCCTCATTCTGCTTAAACTTGCAATGTTATCATGCAAAGACGATTTTTAAAGATGAGAGTTTTCAAGTATTCTTTGTTTTGCTAATATTCTTATCCTGCACAGAAAAAGAAAATTATAAACTACATTTTTATTGTGAACTGTATCAGTTATTATATTGAAGTGTAATTCTGATATGCCCCGAAAAAGTACAAGGAATTTACGGTAAATGATAGATAATTCAGCCTAAAAGTGCAGAAGAAATGAGAGCGCGAGAGACATCTGGTGGCGTTAGCTTTTCAGAATTCTCCCCATTGGCTTGAGTCTCATATGACTTGAGACCGAAATGTCTTGGGGATCATTTTACTTCATTACCAATCACCTCAGTAGCAATAGGGGCATAGACGCAGAGGGCCGAGTTACCATGAACTTGTATTTTTACATTTTTTCCGTTCTCTACTGCGGGCACCATGGGTGACTATTCTTTCTTTCTTAATTAATATCTCCATATAACAATCACTCTCAGTACAGTCATGAAGTTACTTTTATATTATCACTAGCCGCAAAGCCGCCCTCCGGGCGGACTTTTTGGCTAGCTTCCACCTTGGCTTGACCCACCAAACACAGACTCTCCAGATAGCCCCTTCTAACTTTCCTGAATCATGGATGTAGAAATGTATGTATTAACCCCATTCATATCACCCCCAACCCATTCACTCACCCATTACCCATTCACTCACCCATTACCCATCACCCCCCACCCATTCACTCACCCATTCACTCACCCATTACCCATCACCCCCCACCTATTTCCTCACCCATCACCCATCACCCCCAACCCATTCACTCACCCATCACCCCACACCCATTACCCATCACCCCACCCATTCACTCACCCATTACCCATCACCCTACATCAAGGTTTCCTCAATTCTCGCAACCCACATTCTTTTTTCACAATTCTCGCTAATAGGCTACTAAAAATAACAATAAAATAAAAGTGATCGGATCATCCCATAAGTGGGCTTAAAATGTGCCTCTGGTCAACCTGGTTCCAAAACTGTGCCATATGATGGGATTGCGTCACTGGGGGCGGAACCTATCGCGGACACACACACACACACTTTCGCTTATATTATTATAGATAAATGATCCATAAGAATATCACATATATTTCAATCTCCATATTAATCACATTTTTGGCATATATAAATGCAATACCCTCAATACTTGAATGTGTCTACTACTGGATAATTAATAACGTAAAAAATAGTGGGGTATACTATTCTTGTCATTCATGTAGACTCGTAGAGTATAACTACAGGCAGAGCTGGGCAGTATTTAAATACGTATTTAAATACATTTGTGTATTTAGAAATGTATTTATGGATATATGACATACATTTCTCCCATGTATTTAGTATTTAGTATTTAAATACATTCAATGTATTTAGTGCCCAGCTCTGACTACAGGAAAGTCATGAATCCTATGATGTATATAAATACATTGGTTGTCATGTATTTAAATACAGTATTTAAATACTTTTATGAGTATCTAAATACATTGTATTTAAATACTCATAACAGTATTTAAATAAATATAAAAATGTAAATACTTTTTTTATCAATTAATTTGGCCATAAACCCGCCCAACTATCTGGCAATCCTGATGGTACATTGAACCCATGTTTCCACTTTCAAGGAAATTTCCGTATATTTAGGCAATTTAGGCCTGAGAAGGAAATTTATAAGAAAACCAAAAATCTAAGGAAATCCATTTTTTTCGGACATGTTAAAATTTGTGTGCATTTAAAATGTATTTACAAATGTATTTAAATTCAATTGATGTATTTAGTATTTAAATACATTCGTAAAATGTATTTAGTATTTAGTATTTAAATACATTTCTCCCATGTATTTAGTATTTAGTATTTAAATACATTCAATGTATTTAGTGCCCAGCTCTAACTACAGGAAAGTCATGAATCCTACTGCCATATCATATCTATATTATAATCTTCGAAAACTGTCTATGGAAGATACGCTGCCAGACGTACAAATGCACGGGTGGCTATATTCAATTCAAGAACCTTAGAGCCAAACTCTCCTCCCCCGAGGAGGAGCATGCCAGGCCAGCTTCGCTATGGTCTCTTATTGGCTGAAAAAATTCAGTGGAAATCGGGCATCCTACAGTCCTTCGTTATTTTTTAAAAACACAACCATATATTTGCTTTGAGGGTCTCGCTTAATGATAATTTTTCCTCCAAAGAGCTCTCCATAACGGATATAGGGAATTAAAAGGTCTTTTCTGAGTTATAAGGTTCGTTAATCGAGTGAGGAGGAGGGAGAGGAAATGAGGACAGAGGAAACAAGTAACCAATGACCTGCCCCAAGCGAAGACTACGAGCTTCCCGATGAAGAGGCGATATAACAGGTCCGTCACACATCGAATGAGAGAGAGAGAGGAGAGAAGAAGGAGTAGAGAGAGATGAGGGAGAGGGAGAGAGAGAAGAGGAGAGAGATAGAGGAGAGAAGAAGAGAAGAGAAGAGAGAGAGAGAGAGAGAGAGAGAGAGGAGGAGAGAGAGAGAGAGAGAGGAGAGAGAAGCAGAGAGACAGAGAGACAGACGGAGAGGAGAGAGAGAGAGAGAGAGAGAGGGGAGAGAGAGAGAGAGAGAAGAGAGAGAGGAGAGAGAGAGAGAGAAGAGAGAGGAGAGAGAGAGAGAGAGAGAGAGAGAGAGAGAGAGAGAGAGAGAGAGAGAGAGGAAGAGAGAGAGAGAATTACCTGCGGCTCGCGACCCAGACGATATTTCAGGTCACAGGTGAGAGACGCGAACACCTAGCGCTGTTGCCACGTGAATTTCACCCTAACTATAATAATTCAACAAGGGTTGTATTTTACTTTTGTGTGCATACGGGTCTCATAATAGCAAAAACAAGTTGAAGAAAGGACAGGATCCCTTTCTTCTAGGAGGGAAAGAAAGGAGTCAAGGCCCAAATTAAGGGATTAACAAAGGGATGTTGGGAGCCTGGGAGATCAGACCGTTATCTGGAGTGGGGAAGGGAACCACAGGGGGTGGGGAAGTGTTTAGTGTACATTTTGACGGCAAACCCTCCATCACGCCATCACCCAATCAAGAGAAAATCAGGATATGACAAGCTCCACCTCGTGGGAGGGGCATGTGGCTCTAGTGTTCTTGAATTGACTATACCAAGGGAGGAAGGGAGTGTTTGGGATTAAGGGGACCGCCCACCCTAAATCTTGTTTACTGATGGATCTTGCTGCAAATTTAATGAGTTATTAAAGGCTAAATAAAGACTTTAAAACATAAGTTTCATTCAGATAACCTAATAGGTTTTGGCCAAATAGTAAAAGTGCGAAAAAAAGAGGAAAATTCGGGTGGTTTAAATTGCTTTCAACTCTTAGGATTATTGATGCATCTTTTGTTTTTTAACCATTAACTCTTCTACTTAAGAGAAAGATTTTATGGTCTTTTTTTTTTTTTTTTTTGTTTATCACTGAGAAATAAAAAATCTTAAAATATTGAAAAATATCCAAAAAAATTATGTTTGAAACACTTTTTTTTTTATAGTGCCATGTTCGTAATTGACATAAACAAAAAGTTCCACCATACTTCTCTTCGTTTTTTATCCAGCTATCCATTGATAACTCATATGTAAAGATCGGATAAAAAATGATGAAGGAGAAAAAATTGTATAAAAATACTTACATTTTTCAGAACGAGTTGTATACATTTTTTTTAGTTTGAACTTAGTGGTGAGTCAGTAACCTTAAAAGGTCTGGTAATAGGTTCCATTTAATTTCTGAGGTTATTATGAATGTTTGCAGTAACTCAGGGACACACCTGGTCCCCTTCTGCAGGGCGGATATTAGTACTTAAGGTAAGGGGTCTCATTGTCCCCCAGGTAGGAACACTTTTCAGAACATAACCAGGGGCAAGATCCAGCAAAAAAGCGTAAGTCAAGCGGCGTAAGTATGGCGTAAATGCTTACTCCGGGCGAAACCCTCGCCCCCTCTTGCGCCGAGGCTGTTTGAATAATCCGCCGAGATGGATTTTACGCCGGGCGCAAGGAGGAGTATCTCGGAGTATCTCCACAGAACAGCTGATTGGCTGGCGAATACAATGACGTTATCCTCGCTAATAGCGAATCACAGCAGTGTTTATATTATCTATTCAGATCTATCACCAAAATCACAAGGCTCCCACGAGATAAATAATGTTTACAAACATTAATCAGCTGATTACTCAGCTGGCATCTGGCTTGACACAACAAATCGATGTATCCTGTTTAAAGCGATAAGGAAGGGTCCCTGATTGATGTTTGTGAGGGATGTTTGAAGAATTTTGTCAGTTATTGACGCAGCTGAGATGGATCTCTGCTGTAACCAGACAGCTCCCCTCGCCAGACTACCCTAGAGAGCTGTCTTGCTTAGTGCTTATAGTATTGGCCGAAGCCAGCACCCCGGGAGGCGGGTTTAAAAAACCCCCGGCTAACACCCGTACCCATTCACTGCTGGGTGGGACAGGGGCTCGGGTTTTAAGGAAAACAACTGTTTCCGCTCCACCCGGGGATCAAACCCCGGGGAAACTTCTCGGTTGTGAACCGAGCGTGCTTCCCCTACACTAAGGAGTACCATTGACATTTACAGATTGCCCAAAGAAATAAACAATTTGGAGGCAATGATTTAAGGCGCAGACATCCTGATTAACTTTTGATAAATATTTCGAGGGCAATAATGGGCCAGCCATCCTGATTAACCTAATAATTCAGGGACAAAAAAGGGGCATACATCATGGTTGAGAATTATATAATCATATAATTAAAGGGACGTTAAGAGGCAGACATCTGAGTGACCTAATCGTATTCATTCAGGGATAATGAGAACGGTACCTGGTACTCCCGTCTACCGAAATTCTCGTCCTGACACAATCCGGGAACTCTCGCCAAAGGTAATGGTTAGTTAGTAGGATATTAAGGGAAAGATACCGGTAAAAATGAACAGGACTGCGGGCGGCCCATTTTCGAAACACTTGACTAGATTTTCCTTGCCTAAAATTAGTGCTTTGGTTTAAAAATGGACGGGGAAACTGCGCGGTCATTTTCTGAGACACTGACTATTTTTTCCTTTGGGTAAAATTAGTGCTTTTGATAAAAATGGACGAGGACTGCGCGGGTCATTTTCTGAAAACCTGACTAGATTTTCCTTGCCTAAAATTAGTGCTTTTGGAAAAAAATGGACGAGGCCCTTGCGCGGTCATTTTCTGAACACTGACTAGTTTTTCCGGTAATTTCTAGTGTTTGCCCCATACTCTCCCACAAACCCCAAGCAAGTTTGGGCACCTGTGGGAATGCGGGGTTTTCGGTGGGGAGCAAATAATGCGTCGGAGACACGTAAATTAAGAATTGTGTAGAGGAGACAAACTCCCTAGATCTAAGGAAATTTCCTTATATCTAGAGAAATTTCCTAACCAAAAATTAACCTAACCTAGCGGGGGGCTTGACCACCGATAAAACTAATCCCTAACCTAACCTAAATCTAACCTAACCTAACCAGATCTAACCTAACCTAAACCAAATAAAACCCTACCCTAACCAAACCCAAATATAACCTAACCTAACCTCCTAGCGGGGGGGGGGGGGGGGGGGGGGGGGGGGGGGGGGGGGGGGGGTTCTCGACACTTCGGTCATCATTCTGTGAGGATCGTCAAGTTTACACGTCTCTGGACTCAGAAGAAATCCAATTAATTTTTCCCTAATCTAGGGTTTTTTTTTAAACCCACCCCTAACTCAAAACTATGTGGTTGCGACGCACATTTTGTACCCCAGCCAATATCCCGCACTCCCCCAGGTCCCCAAGCTTGTTTTGTGGGAGAGGGGGAGTAGGGGAAACACTAGAATACCGTTTTCTTGCCTAAAATTAGTGCTTTTGGTCAAAATGGACGAGGACTGCGCGGTCATTTTCTGCGACTAACTTTTTTTGCCTTCCTAAAATTTGTGCTTTTGGTCAAAAGGGACGAGGATGGGGGCGGTCAATTTCTGACTTTTTTGCCTAAAATTTGTTTTTTAGATGATAGAACAAAAATTCCTAACGTGAGGCTCGCCCCCTCGACCCCCGGGAGATTATGAAACCCAACCAAACCTCCTATATGGTTGGGGGCCTCTGGAAGGGGAGGTTGGGGGCTGTATGAGTATTAGTTCTTAAGACAAAAAATAATCATTTCTACAATATGTATATAAGTTTGGTAAAATTCTAGTGTTTGCCATACTCTCCCACTTCCCCCAAACAAGTTTGGGCACCTGTGGAATGGGGGGGTTTTCGGGTGGGAACAAATTATCGGGAAAAACGTAATTTAAGAGTTGTTTAGGGGGTTTTAAAAATTTCCCAATCTAGGGTAATTTCCTTATATCTAATGAAATTTGCCTAACCAAAATTAAACCCAAACCTAGCGGGGGCTTGACCCAAACCCATAACCTAACCTAACCTAACCAAATCTAACCTAACCTAACCTCCTAGCGGGGGTTGGGGGGGTTTCTCAAACACTTCAGTTTATCATTCTGTGAGGATCGTCAGGGTTCCCCACGTCTCTGGACTCAGAAGAAATCCAATGAATTTTCCCTAAATCTAGAGAATTTTTATAATTTCCATAACTCAAAAAGAATGTGGTTGCGACGCAATTTTGTAAACCCAGCCATATATCCTGCATTCCCCCAGGTCCCAAGCTTGTTTTGGGGGGGGGAGAGGGGGAGTATGGGCAAACACTAGAATAATACCATAAGTTGTAAAGGTTATGCAGAAATGCATTAATACTGTACAGATACTAAACAAAAAAAATATATAGAAAACGCATGTGGTAACGGCGGGGAGTGACCCCCGCCCGTTATCGTCCATTATAACTGAAACACCAACCAAGAAGTCTTGCCAACAGCCGACTTGCCGACACAAAAGTTTTCGGCGAGTTCCACTTGCAATAGGTGCAAATGAAAGATTTAAAGTATTTCGTTACTGGACAAATTTTTCGCTTGTCCAAATATTTTAAAATACACTTTCATTTTCAATACATGAATTGTTACGTAACTGTTTAAAACCCACTCCCCAATCGCTAAATACCTTGACTAAACTAACCCCGATATTCGTCCCTGATCACAAACATGGGTTTAAAGCTGTTTAAATATTAATTTGGGTCTGTTATGTTAATAAATAAATTGTAATGTCGCTTATAGGAACTTCGCGACTAAAAAAATGGAACATTCTCCGACGTGCAAGATTCCTTCCGTTCGGATGTTTGTACCATTAAAGGCTAGCAAACGGACCTAACTTACATTCAGGGGCAATGAGGGTCAAGCGTTCTTGAGTGACTAACCATAGTGCAAGTCATGAGGGAGGCATCAGAACAAAAGTTTCATTCAAAACGTCCAAATTAGATATAGTGAACAACATTAATCTAGTCGCGGATCCACTCCTCGTTTCCACAACAATTCTGTCACAGGACTCCCTAGTGTCTAAAAAAAAAAACTGGTGCTGCCCAATAACGAACCCAATACAAAAAAAAACACGAAGGCAAGTCCCTACGGGCCGAGGCGGCCTCCCTTACCAAGGCTTTTGGTTCCCTAAACATTTGTAAACACACGCCGCCCTTGCCGACTACCAATAGGCTTATATTTCAATCCCTTACCCAGGTTGGTAACGTCTATTTGGAAAGATAAATGACGTTTTATTTATATATATGAGATACGCCGGGGCTTAACACCTCCTCGATGAGGTGGTGTAAATCTACACCATAATATTGGCCCTGTGACGTCCACGGAAATGGAGTAAGTACGTTTTTTCTGGATCCAGACAGGGAGGGTGGGCGCAGACTTGCCCCCGAGGGGGAAAAATCTGGCGTTGTGACGTCATCGACTTGGCGCAGATGTAGCTCCTGATCCAAGAAAGTTTTTGAAAGAGGAGTATCTCAGACTTACGCTGACATACGCCGGCGTATGTGTTTGCTGGATCTGGCCCCTGATTGGTATTCTAATTACTCAGATAAACTTTTTTTCGTTTTCTGTGTTTTTGGGCGTTGTAACAGGTTCCTGACTCAATAAGGATGTTATTATGAGGCTGGGAACCTCTAACGCTCTAACCCAAAATACTTTCGACAGTACCCTTCCTTTCGCGGCAACAAAGCCCCTGAGCGGTGCTACTATAGCGTGCGGTCTACCGGGACATTTGCACTATAGCGTGCGGTCTACCTAGTCCGGCCGCTAAGGACCAGATTTCAAGAGGATGGGGACATGCCGGATAAAAGCACCAAATTTTGTTCAGGCATTCTACAGGGTCCTAGCTATGATTTTGAGAGGGGAGACAAACGATCCAATTACTCAGAAGCCTCTATGAACCATTTTTGTGATAACGGCTAATTTTCACTTAGAAAAAATCTTTATGAAAACAAGATTCGCCTTTAATGGCAAAGACCAGTACCATCACGAGGAGGGTCTATCTACCCCGAGACTATCCAGAAAACAAACTGTGGACCTTATCCAGGTCATCAGTGAGATGGGAAACCCATTTAAGGATGGGCACCCCAACTCCTGGCACTTTACACACGGAAAGTCTCGACACATCCGTTGTCAACACAGTCCGCACAGTAGAGCCTGTTGGCAAGAAGCATATGAGACATACAAGAAGTCAGTGTTGACAATGCTACACAAATCCATCCAGACCCAAATTAAAAAAAACCCAAAAAAGCCCCTGTTCAGTCGCCAACACCAAAGACGAAGAGTAAGCAGGTCGGACAAGGTCTATGCTGAAGGATGACGTGGCCCTCTTTTCCCTCTCTACATAGTCACACAGCACCCTGATGGGACCTGGACACCTTTAAGAGAGAAAT
>JACEEZ010001127.1:30932-42651 GCA_016584305.1 Chionoecetes opilio | reverse complement strand
GTTGGGGCGGGAGATGTTCATGCAAGGAAAGCCAGGGGAAATGCACCAACTGTGCAGCTGCAAATGTGAGAAGTAGACACATAATTACAATTATGAATCATACCTGCATTGTGATACTGGTGTTTAACAAAGACATGGCATTCCTGCAGCTGTACAGGAAGAACATGATTGTTGTATAATGAGCTTAATGAATACTTATTTTTCATAAGGGCACCGTCAGTAGATTAACCACTGTCATTTTTGAATTGCAAAGGAGTATGTTTTAATTAGTTTTTCTGCTAATAAACTACATGGCATTTCGCGATGTCCGCAGGGGAGTTTAAAGTCGAATAAATATTGAATTTTAAATGTTTTTTTGACAGCCATATTGGATATTTTTTTCTGGAGTTATTAAATAAAAATAATAAGATAACTTGCATCCAATAAACATTATCCTTATGACTATTCTTTTAAAAAACCATTTACCCTATTTCCACATGCGGAAATGTCAAAATAAAAAAGAAGCGTTCCTTATAGCCATCTGAGTGATGGATCATTTGTCTCCCTCTCAAAATCATAGCTAGGAGCCTGTAGAGTGCCTGAAAAAATTTTGGTGCTTTTACCGGCATGTCCCCATCATTTCACTAACTGCCGGACAAAACCGGGAAAATTTTACACTATAGCGTGCGGTCTACATTTCTTACTCGCTATTTACACTCTACACTCTTACACTTCAGGCTGCAACTTACATATTGCTATATGATATTGTCTATTATACAGTAGTATTATAGAAGAAAAAAACTTTAGTAAGTAATTTATTAAGCACAGGCCGATCGATATTCCCCCCCCGTCACTTTTTTTTTTCTTGCATAACATACCATATGGATGACAAGACTCGCTTCTTGTGGTGTGCCCAGAAGATTGCTTTCACGTAAAAACTTAACGCTTTTTTCTTGTCAAGATGACACTTCTGTATAATTCTTTCAACAGAATTGTAAAGGGGGAAAATGTCAAACTGATGTTCTCGGCTTGAATTTTAGGAGGATACTGAGACATTACTTCGTTGATTCCTATTTTATAAAGGGTTTAGTAGGGTTTCCCCGGGACTCAGGTCAGGTCAGGTTGGACTTGTTAGAAAAGCACATTAAAGCTATGGGGGTTTGTCAGGTCAGGCAGGCGGGATCTTTATAGACCGCATGTTAGGGGGGCGTAGACTGCAGGCCCATGTAGACCCCACGCTATAGTAGCACCCTGGCTCTGATGCGCTCCCGGTAACTGCTTTACATTCTCGCACGCATTACCAGACGTATAAGTAATCATTCAAATGCATCAGGAAACTCAAAAATAGCAGTATAATTGATATCTTATCGTCAAAACTGATGTAAACAAACGAGGCGTGGCGCTCGCGTAGTGCGGGTGGGGAGGGGGGGAGAGCAGGATGTTTAAATCCCTTTAAATATCCTTATTTTGGAAAAAATATCTACCAGTGTGTTGCCCAAGGCCACAGCTATCATTATATAACTTACTTATTTTTTGTATTTTTTATGAATTTTTAATTTATTCAAGGTGGGCAGTCAGTCCCCTTAAGCCCACGTGGTAGTCTGTAGAAAGTGTCGTACCTCAAGACATCAACACACTGTGGTACACATTAATGTTTCTTATATACTTTGCTGGTATTCGTCAGCTGCATTTATAGTGGGGGGCCTAGCCGTAACAATTGTTCACGGTTGGAAACAATTCTGTCCCTTTGTGTGTGATTAGAAGACACCTACAGCATGCCAAAAATCACGGGGGGCAAGCAAATTGACCTTAAAAAATATTGCTTACTTGTCAACTTAGCACTATATGGCGAGTACTGTGAAAACAATAACTCGTACTTTTGATAAATGTCAGGTTCAAAATATGCACTCCTTATTGTAAAAATAGTTAAAACAGAATTAATTCTGACTGCAGAAAGTGTTCAATAAGGGAAACTTTCGAAAATTTGAAAATATTTGACATTTAATATTTCGAAATGTGCGAAAACGGCTTTAATAAAAATATAATAAGTTGATTGGATATAAGATAATAAGGCAATTTGAGGAGTCCAAGACCTCTGTCAGTGACATTGAGAAGCGACATCACGAGCAGACAGAGGCCCACCAACGACGGTTTCAAACTGACTTGGAGTCTCTCATAAAGAAAATCTCCCATCTTGGCAACCCATTCGCCAAAGAGAGTACAGAACTCCTTTCGATTTCAACCAAAGTAATGGCAAATGCAGAAGTAGTAGCAGCAGTCACAAATGCAAAAGAGAAGGGCCGAGCAGCCTACCTGGCATTCCTGGATGAAAGGCTCCAACAGAGAACAAAGCTACTGTCAGACCCTATGCAAATGAACCGTGTTACTCTGTTCAGCAATCAGAATAAGTCTTCAAAAACGACCAAAGACCTGAAACTGAAAACAGCAAAAAGCAACTGTGGCTTGTTTGCAAGACTGTACGTCGGGTGTCAGGCTAGAGGAGGTGATCTCAATGAGTTCTTTGAGCATGAGAACCAGTCGTTTCCACCATCACTGTCCGACTCTGGTGATCTTCGGCAGGCAACAAAGCTGACCTTCTTCGATGCTTTGGAGAGAAGTCATGACCACGTGCTGAGTGAGCCCAAAGTGACGGCTGTTGTCATTGACGGTGCTGCCCTTGTCCACATGTTGAAACCAGGACAAGCCAAAACCTTCCAAGAATACAGTGACACTGTTTTTCTGCCGCGCATCCTCTCATTCCTGGCTACGGCAGATCGTGTTGACATTGTCTGGGACTGTTACCGTGAATACAGCTTGAAATCTTCATGAGGATGAGCGAGGGTCTGGCATCAGAAGACGAGTGAATGCAGATGTTGCACTGCCACGCAACTGGCCGGAGTTTCTTCGAAACAGCCAAAACAAGACAGAGTTGTTTCACTTCCTGTCCGAAAATGTAAAGCTCATCAAGGAAGATGGAAAAGTGGTCATCGCAACACAGGGTACAGACATTGTCACTTCCAGTGACATTTCAGAAGACCAGAAATCCCGGCTGTCACCCTGCTCACACGAAGAAGCGGACAAAAAGGCTCATAGTGCACTGCTTTGACATGGCCCAGATGAATCACAGCGACGTGATGATCAGAACATCAGACACTGATGTCGTCGTGCTGGCAACAGCTCACTACCTCTCTCTGAACATCGATACGCTGTGGATTGCCTTTGGAGTTGGAACCCATTTCAGATTTCTACCAGCTCATGAGTTTGCCACAGCACTGGGGCCAGAAAAAGCAACCGCATCCCTGATGTTCCACGCATTCACAGGCTGCGACACGGTCTCCTTCTCTCCAGTGTCGGCAAGAAAACATGCTGGGACGTGTGGAGTCTGATCCTGAGTTCACGAGAGTTTTCCTGAAGATGTTGACATCCCCAGAAACTCTCTCAGACATTTTCCTTGAAGTTGAACGATTCGTCTCTCTCATGTACGATAGACCAGCATACACTGCAGAGTGAACGACACCAGGAAACACCTCTTCACTAAGAGAGGAAGAATGCTGGAGACGATCCCACCAACCCAAGCCGCCCTCCAAGAACACACAAAACGTGCCATACTTCAAGCACTTCTTTGGAAAGAGGCTGTGATCCCTCAACCGGAAGTTCACAATCCAGAGGAGTGGGGATGGGTAAAGAAGGACAGCACCTACAGGCCTGTGTGGACGACCCTACCAGAGGCATCAAAAATCTGCAATGAGTTGGTCAAGTGTGGGTGCAAGCAAGGGTGCAGAGGCAACTGCAAATGTCTGAGAGCGGATCTCCCGTGCACAGCTCTTTGTGCCTGTGATGCCAAATGCCAACGTGACTGATTAGTACATGATTTAACCAAGCTTCTGACTGTTTTAAGGTATGCATAGAACACATCCCATAATTCTCTTTCCAGACCGCGCATTTCCCAACTGTTAGCGATTTCGTCTACACGCCTCAACTGGCGCTTGGGCTGTAACCATTAAACTAACCATGGGACATACTTAAAAATGGTCTCAATGAATTTCCCAGCTCATTTTACCTTAGGAAAGGTATTTTAACCAAACCTCACCAACCTAACCTAACCTTACAGTAGGTTTTAAAATTCCGAAAAATTCGCGTGTGAGACGAAACTGTATACACTTGGGAAATATGCTTCCAGACCTTGAATAGCTTGCCCCCCGTGATATTCTGAACCCTAAGACATACCTCTTTCACTGTGCTAAAAGGCAGCGTTGTTTCCGGAATGGAACAATTGACCCCTGTAAATGCAGTTAGGCCCCCCACTATTATATAAATGCAAGAAATGCAAGAAATGTAAATCAAGAAAGTTTTCTGTGTGTAGGAAAAGTTGTATATGTCTAGTCCTTGATACAAATATTCATGACTTAGTGGTGTGCTCCGAATTATTTTGACCAATGCTTATTTTACAATGAATCTTTATCTGTTATCAAAAACACATGAGAAAAATTTTCTACTTATATTAATAAACCAATACAGCGGCAGAAAAGGTTCATTACAAGCCCGCAGTAGTAATTTTCTATCCAAGCTGAGATGAAAAACTGGGGCTGTGTAGCATTTATGCCTTCTCGAATTTATCCCCTATTGACCTGCACCCCAAAAAATATTGCAAATTTTGCAAGGGTATGCCTTGATTTTTTTAAATCACGTTTTTTTCAATAACTAAAAAATATATAGCTGATACGTGCAACATGTATAGAAGTAGTATAAAGTAGATCAAGGGCTATCATTTTGAATAAAGCAAAAAAATATTGATTGGTAAATAACCGAGAAAATTGCATATTCATACATTTATACACAATATCAATTTTCTCAACAACCATGAGGTGTTTTGACAAGCCGATTACTGCATCATGTAGAACACCTCAAGATGAACCTTTGTTTCTTCGATAAGTTTTCTTCTATGAATCATAGTTTTGCGGCAAAATAACAAAAATCTGATCGTCGCCAATTTTGGAATGTTTTTGAGCAGCCATAAATCAGAAAACAAATTTTTCGATAGATAATTAGAAATGTCAGGGTTACGATTATCAATCCATCCATTTACTATAACTTTTGATGGGCAAGTGTTGGTGTGTGAGAAACAAGTTGTGAACTGAACGCGTTATAGTAAATATATGTATAATTATAATTCAGAAACCGTTCATGATAGATCAGTGTAGACACGAAACCAGTGTTGCCACCTCAGTGTAGGAGAAGGGACAAACTCTATATGATTTTCACGCATAGAAATATATCATACTTCTAGTTTAAATTAGTACAGGTTGAAGTTCCCAAACTCGGCATCCCAAGACTCGGCAACACCCAAAACTCGGCTATGGTTCGGATTTTCCAAAACACGGCAGAACACCCAAAACCCGGAGCGTAGTTGCCGGGTCGGCCGCTAGGTGCCACACTAAGCCGCTTGGTTTCTCCCGCCGATTTGTTTGTTGTTATTGTTCAGTGGTGTTGTGACTGTAGAGTTGTGTACACTGTTATTTTTGTGTACTTCTACAGGTCTGTTATTGGTATTATGGCATTTTTTTCCCCTTAATATATCTACGTTCTAAAAGTCGGAAAATTCCATTACTTGGCTCGGCGCTGGTCCCGAGGTTGCCGAGTTTGGGAACCATACTATGAAAATCGCAAGTTAAAGCGGCTATTACACGGGCACTATTCTGCTCAGTGAGCAGATTTCACTGAGCAGTTTTGAGGATTTTGCTCAACCAAAGCCTGTTTGATTGAGCAAAGAGGGAACTACTTTGAAGCTATTTTTGCTCGTCATTTCAGTGAGCAAAAACGTTTTCTGTTATAAAGGGCTGAAATTAGTGGATGACTATATTATTTATTGCAAGATCTTTTCTTCTAAAACTCTCAAAAAGACATCTACATGCCTGCTGACTGGACAGACGAGATGGAAAGCTTACTGATTGACTTAGTTCAGGCACATCCTACAATATGGAACATATATAGCCCTTTATTTGTTAAAAAAAACATTAAAAAAGAAAACATACACCCTCAATACCTAAGAAGCCTGACCTTCCAAGTCATTTATTTACGGTGATACACAGGTGACAGGTGTGTTGCGAGGCCGTACAGGTATGTAGTGACAGGTGTGGTGTATATGGTAAAGCGAGAGAGGCTAAGAGTGCAGTGTTAGCACCCGAGTGTGTGTCTGACCTAAAGAGCGAACGCGTAGTTCTCGTCCACTATAACGGCGTCAGCCCCGTACCGCCACGGCCACGGATACGGCGCGGGCCACAGTGGTCCATAGAAGCTACTCTCGGGGATTACAGGAAGTTTAAATGAATCAAAAACCTTTGGCCTAATCAAAAAACCTTTCTTAATTAGGTATATTGAATTGAAAGTAGTTAGTTTCGGACACTGATTTTGAGTATTTTCGTACATACCTGGTGTCATTTCGTAACTCTAGTAGTCAAGTTCAACTCTGCGCTGAGTGTACGAAACGACTATGGTTTCATATAGACTACGAAACAATTTTTGGTAATAATGGACGAGAGTTTCGCGGTCGTTTTCAGAGACAATAACTATTTTTTCTTGGCCTACAATAGGTGCTTGTTCTAATAGAGATAGTTTTATTTTGCGCAACCCCCCCCCTAAAAAAAAAATAATAATTATAATAATAATGAACCTAACCTAAACCTTATAGGTTTTAATGAAACCTAACCTAACCTTAAAGGTTTTAATGAAACCTAACCTAACCTTATAGGTTTTAATGAACCTAACCTAACCTTAAAGGTTTTAATGAAACCTAACCTAACCTTATAGGTTTTAATGAAACTTAACCTAACCTTAAAGGTTTTAATGAAACCTAACCTAACCTTAAAGGTTTTAATGAAACCTAACCTAACCTTAAAGGTTTTAATGAAACCTAATCTAACCTTATAGGTTTCAATTAAACCTAACCTAACCTTAAAGGTTTTAATGAAACCTAACCTAACCTTATAGGTTTTAATTAAACCTAACCTAACCTTAAAGGTTTTAATTAAACCTAGCCTAACCTTAAAGGTTTTAATTAAACCTAACCTAACCTTAAAGGTTTTAATTAAACCTAACCGAACCTTAAAGGTTTTAATTAAACCTAACCTAACTTTAACCACAAAGTATACTTTTTTTTCTTTCTTTTTTTCTTTTTTTTCTCGCAAAATAAAGCTATCTCCATTACAACAAACACCGCTTATTAGGAATCAATCAATCAATCATTGGGGGCATACGCCGGGGGGCGCGTCGCCTCGCCCACCCTACGACGCCACTCCCGGGGGTCACCACGCGCGAGTTCCCATGCAGGCTCCTTTCCCATACCAAGCAGCTCTCGACAAGAAACATCAACTTGCCCCAGCCACGAGCCTTGTGGGCGCCCCCTTGGCCTCCTCCACGCCGGATTGTCTCTTACAGATACAACCCGATGGGAAGGATCGGTTTCAGGGTAGCGTGCCACATGCCCATATAGCCGAAGTTGGCGCTGACGGACTATGCAGGTAATAGGCCTCGATTCAGTCTCACGGTGCAATCGCTGATTTGACACGTAATCATCCCAGCGATACCCCATGATTCTGCGAAGACACTTATTACCAAAGGCATTGATTCGTCTCTTCAAGTCACTATTAGTGCCATGTCTCACAACCATAGAGTAAGACAGGGATCACAAGCGACTGAGATCCGGATCTTTGTCCTCCTGCACAGGTACCGACAACGCCAAATATCCCGCTGAGCGAGTCCATAACACCGTGGGCTATGCCAATCCGTCGTAAGACTTCTTGACGTGACCCGCCATCATTATGGACTGCGCTACCAAGGTATGTAAAACTTTCCAAGATCTCAATGTCCTCGCCCGACGCCACAAGCATGAACAGACTGTACTGCTTCATCTAGTAAGTCTTCAAATACCTGGACCTTGGTCTTGAGCCAGGAGACCTCAAGTCCCAAAGGCTTTGCCTCCTCGTGCAGCGCCTCGAGAGCCATCACCAGGACCTCCAGCGACTCAGCAAAGATTACTGCATCATCGGCAAAAACAAGATCAGTGATCTTGGTGTGTGCCGACGGATGCTCCACAATCACTTTGATCTACAACCTGTCAATACCCAGTCCATACAAGCGTTGAAAAGTGATGGGGCAAGGACGCACCCTTGCCTCACTCCTGTATTCACAGAAAAGAGGCTGGATACACCTGCCCCACACTTCACAGCACTCGCAGTCCCAGAATACAGACGTTATCAAACCAATAGTCCTTGCAGGAATCCCTCGAAGTCGCAGAAGATCCCAGAGTGACTCACGATGCACTGAGTCAAACGCCTTCTTGAGATCAACATAGGCTGCAAGCATCCCCTGTCGAAACTCCACGTCGGCGTTCCACCAGGACACGAAGCGCTAGGATACGAAGCGCTAGGATTATTAGGAAGCGCTATGATAATTTGTATCATAACCGCACTCAGGTCTGTATGCATTTGCTCATCAAAACACAGATCACCGTGTAATAGTTTCGTTGAGCAGCTCAGTGAAATCTGCTCAGTGAAATCTGCTCAGTGAGCAGAAAAGTGCCCGTGTAGCAGCGCCTTTAGACTGAAACTAAGAACAAAAAATAGAAATTGCACCGCATATTTTAAACANGAAAAATTTCTTGCCGTTCTTTTGGGAGTTTATTTTCAATAAATCTTGAAATGTGCTGTGGACCACTGTGAAAATTAGTATTTGACTTCATGGAAAACCACATTGGTGCATATATCTTAAAAATAAACTCTGTTTCCTAGAAAGACTCTCTGATGGATGAGCTGTAGATATATATAGCCTGCATACTCCGATTTGCCATTGTTAGCCATCTAGAATGGCAGAGTTTTCCTGGCTGCCTAGCTTCCAGACTAGTACTGCAATGACCCTCTCTGATCGCCAAACAAGTCTCATCCATGTATTTCTGGTCATCACTGAGATCCTTAACAATGGCATCGTCCAGTTGTGGCAGAGCAGATCTTATTGGATGAAAATTTGCAATTGGTTTATTTTGACAGTGGGGAAACTCTTTTCCAATGGGTCCCGTAAATGATCTTGGTCCATGAGTGACTCCATCTAGTTGTTGAAAGAAGTGTCTCAGTGGCAGGTCATTGCAGTGCAAAAGACACACAAAGCAATGTCAGGCATGTCCTACATGATCCTCCAAAATGTTAATTGTTCCATTTCTCCAGCCGTTAAAGTTAAAAGTTAAAAACAGATGGATAACTGAACAACAAGTATTTATTTGATCTAGAAAGATTTGTATAATTATTTATGACATGAGCCTCTACCACCTGTCCACAAGTTAGATTCCTGCATCTTGTGGAAGGCAACCTTTTTTTTATCCCTTATTATAAAACCAAAGAAAAAAACTTATGGTCTGTCTTTTTGCAGGTGTCACTTCCTGCCTGCCTGCCTGCCTGCCTGCAAGTTTGTCTTAAGAACATAAGTAAGCTACAAGAGGCCGGGAGACGTACGCGTGGTAGTTCCCTTTCTATCTACACAAATGGCATCCTACTTGGAAACCCGCATTTCAGAAGACTTCAAAAAGGTAGGTGTTATTTATTTTATACATTGTAGGCCTACAGCGTGTAGGCCTATAGCTCCAGGGGTGGGATGGCAGGCCCTGGAGGCACACTTGAGGGCTGTGATGGTTGGCTCTCGCCTGTGGTGGCGCAGGCAGGATTGTTATAGTGACGCCTGTGATTAGAGGCTCATGCCGCCCCCCTGTGTCCTCCCATGCTATAGCCGTCCAAGGCAGAGTTAATGGGCAGCATGTGGGTGTTCTTAGGCCACTCCACAGTTGCTGAAAAATGTTGGCACTCTTTGCATGGTCTTAAACCCTTGAGGTCATTCAGCCTAGTTTTTCATTCTTTAGTATTTTTGATATATATGTACATACATAGTGTGTGTGTGTGTGTGTGTGTGTGTGTGTATGTGTATGTGTGTGTCATTCACCCATGGTCTTGTCCACGCGAGTCAGACTTGTGATCGGCAGTTTCACCCTCCCAGTGCAAGCTTGGAGCTCATTATTACCGATCTTTGGGCAATGCTGGGACCTCACACCCCAAACACCACCCATCCCCTTGCTCAAGGGGACAGTAACCGCCCGAAATTCTCAGTGGAAAAAAAATCCCCGGGAATGACCCGGGGCCGGGGATTGAACGCCGGACCACAGAGTGTTGCCGGACACCCTGACCCACCGAGCTGTTCAGGTGGTGTGTGTGTGTGTGTACGTGTGTGTCAATGTTTTGGCGCAGCTGCAAACTAACAATCTTTTGTTTACTTGATTATATAATTGCAGTCTCTCTCTCTCTCTCTCCTCTCTCTCTCTCTCTCTCTCTCTCTCTTCTCTCTCTCTCTCTCTCCCCCTCTCTCTCTCTCTCTCTCTCTCAGGAAGCAGCAATAACCATTAGACAGGTGGTGAGCGAGGCAGAAGTAGCTTTGTAGAGGCAGGCGTAAAACATCCCACTTGTGTGTGTACAGAGAGAGAGAGAGAGAGAGTGATCAAGTATTTAGTCCCTGTGTAGAGAGGAGAGAGAGGAGAGAGAGAGAGAGAGAGAGAGAGAGAGAGAGAGAGAACCCCCCCCCACACTCACTACTACTTGTATTCATTCTGGCAATTATATCATCAATAACGTTAACAGGAACTACCTCGTGTAGGTCTCCCGGCCTCTTGTAGCTTCCTTATTTTCTTATGTTCATATGTTCTTATAACGTTGCTTTTTTGGCAGTTAGGAATTGTGTGTCTCGGATGCCAGCCTGTTATCTTACTGCGTGTTACCCCTTCACGCCCAGATCTTTCCTTGGCTATATACAACTGTCTCTTGGAAGCCATAACATTACAACAAGTCACTGAATATACCAAATGAGTTAGTGGCCAAGGATACTAAACAGTTGTGTGTCTCGGATGCCAGCCTGTTATCTTACTGCGTGTTACCCCTTCATGCCCAGATCTTTCCTTGGCTATATACAACTGTCTGTTGGAAGCCATAACATTACAACAAGTCACTGAATATACCAAATGAGTTAGTGGCCAAGGATACAAAACAGTTGTGGCTCGGATGCCACCTGTTTCTTACTGCGTGTTACCCCTTCATCCCCAGTTTTTTCCCTTGGGCTATATAAAACCTGTCTTTTGGGAAGCCATAAATTTCAAAAAGCACTAAATATACCACATGATTAGGGGCCCGGTACAAAACGTTGTGTGTCTCGGTCCAGCCTGTTTCTTACTGCGTGTTACCCCTTCATGCCCAATTTTTCCTTCTAATAAAACTGCCCCCTTTTGGGAACCAAAACATTAAAACAAGTCACTAATATCCACATGACTTAGTGGCCAAGGATACTAAAAGTTTTGTCTCGGATCCGCCGTTATCTTACTGCGTTTAGCCCTTCACCCCCAGATCTTTCCCTTTTGGTTTATATACAACTGTCTCTTGGAACCATAACTTTACAACGTACTGAATATACCAAATGGTTAGGGGCCCAAGGGATACAAAACGGGCAAGCTATAAAATATTGCTTATCTCATAACTCTCTAAAAACAAATAATAAAAATAAAAATAATAAAATAATAAAATAATAATAATAAAAATAAAATAAAAATAAAAATAATAATAATAAAAATAATAAAAATAATAATAATAAAATAGTAAAATAATAAAAATAATAATAATAACTAATAAAAACATAAAATAAAAACAATATTAATAATAAC
>JACEEZ010001127.1:20932-28432 GCA_016584305.1 Chionoecetes opilio | reverse complement strand
GGTAATGGACACTAGTGGACGGTAATGGACGCTAGTGAACGCTAATGGACGCTAGTGGACGGTAGTGGACGCTAGTGGACTAATGGCATGACACAGCTCAGTGGGGTAGACGCAGAGACCAGTGTTGCCACCGCAGTGTAGGGGGAGGGACTAACGCTATATAATTTTCACGCCTAGTAATAAGTTTCAATATTTTTTGTGGCAGTTTCAATATTTTGATATATTCTGTATTGTATGTTGTCAGCCATTCCCCACTAAGGTTTTATTGTCTGTCTTTCGCAGCCACACGCCTGCTATCGGGGGTCGGCGCTCCCCTGCAGTTCTCGGCCCCCGCTACTGCCTCCTGGTGGCCGAGGACGCGCCCCCCGCCCTCAAGGTCACCCAGGTCAAGGCCACACACCGGGAAGGTAAGTTTGACCTCACCTGACCTAACCTAACCTAAGATTTTGATTAAAGAAAAATTGCTAGGGAGGAAAAAAAAGTTAGAAGTTAGCGTGACAAAAACAAAGATTTACGTGAAAAAAAGTCTTTATTGACGTGAAGAATAGAAATGTATAAATGAAGGACTGTTTATATTACTAGCCCGTGGTGCAGGGTGTTAATAGCCTGACTCTAGGGTGATTACAGTGTGGCAAGAGCTAGTTATGTATTTCATAGCAGAAGGTCGTTAATTATATATTGAATAGAAAGCGGTCGTTCATTTGTGTGTGTGAGGGTGTAGGCTCTCTCTCTCTCTCTCTCTCTCTCTCTCTCTCTCTCTCTCTCTCTCTCTCTCTCTCTCTCTCTCTCCTTTTTTTTCTTCTATTATTTCTTCTCCCTCCTCTTCCTTCCCCCTTTTCATCCTCCACACACACACACACACACACACACACACACACACACACACACACACACACACACACACACACACACACACACATATCATAGCCAGCATGTGATATTATCGTGAATAACGACACTTTTTTTCTGGTGTGTTTTGATATGTTTAGAATTAATCTGGTAACCGTTTGTGTCGCAAATCATATCTATTCCGCCCAGCCCACCCCTATATATATAGTATATATATAGCCCACACCTATATATATATACATAGTGTATTATACAGCCTAATATACTATATACAGTCTAAAATATATAATATATAACCAATAATATAACCATTGTTGTTATGGTGACGGAGAAAATTGCAGGCTAAGACGACCCCAACCCTGCCTTAGTTTACACTCGCTGCACTGTCTTAGGCGGAGCGAACTTTGCTTCCGAAAATGTCCACCTAGCGCTAAGATGGTATTAGTCCCCTAAGATGGTCTTAGTAGTGTTCCAAAATGCCGCCCCTGGACCTTGGTCTTGAGCCAGGAGACCTCAAGTCCCAAAGGCTTTGCCTTCTCGTGCAGCGCCTGGAGAGCCATCACCAGGACCTCCAGCGACTCAGCAAAGATTACTGCATCATCGGCAAAAACAAGATCAGTGATCTTGGTGTTGCCGACGGATGCTCCACAATCACTTTGATCTACAACCTTGTCCAATACCCAGTCCATACAAGCGTTGAAAAGTCATGGGGCAAGGACGCACCCTTGCCTCACTCCTGTATTCACAGGGAAGAAGCTGGATACACCTGCCCCACACTTCACAGCACTCTCAGTCCCAGAATACAGACCAGTTATCAAACCAATAGTCCTTGCAGGAATCCCTCGAAGTCGCAGAAGATCCCAGAGTGACTCACGATGCACTGAGTCAAACGCCTTCTTGCGATCAACATAGGCTGCAAGCATCCCCTGTCCAAACTCACGTCGGCGTTCCACCAGGACACGAAGCGCTAGGATACGGTCCGTTGTTGACTTACCAGGCGTGAACCCAGACTGCTGAGGTCTCTGATGCTTCACCAGATGACTGCGAATTCGTGTCAGCAATAGATGGGCAAGCACCTTGCCTGGTACGCTGAGCAGTGTAATACCGCGGTAATTGTTGCAGTCCTGACGGTCCCCTTTCCCTTTCCAGATAGGGACGATCAGCCCCCTTTTCCAGTCAGGAGGAATGGTACCTAATTGCCACACGGCAGTCAGGACAGCATGCAACCCGCGGATCATGGCCTCACCCCCAGCTTTGAGGAGCTCCGCACTGATATTACAAACACCAGCTGCCTTTCCACCCTTCAACTTTGCTACAGCCTCTCTGACTTCGTCAAGAGAGGGTGCGGTTTCGTCAATGGGAGGATCGGCATCCACTGCCTGTAACCCAGTGGTGTGAAGCTGCTCAGTTGGAGGGTCCACCGTGAACAACTGCCCAAAGTACTCAGCCCAACGAGCCATCTGCCCATCCATGTCCGACACGAGGCGCCCATCTGCTGTTCGAATAGTACTCGCCCGAGAAGGAGACTTGGAACGGAGCTTCTTCAGGGCTCGGTAGGCGGGTCGGAGGTCATTAGCGTTCAAATGACCCTCGACATCCTCGGCGAGACTCCCGACATACCTCTCCTTGTCTCTCCTCAGGAGGGGTCTAGTCCGGCATGACAGAGCCCTGTGCTGGTCCCGGTTCCCAGCCAGCCCGGCAGCGCGACTCTCCTCGATTTTCTCCAGCGTCTCCGTCGAGACAAAACCACGCCTTGACCTCGGGCGCTCCCCAATACACTCCTTGGCAGCCTGTAGAGTTTCACGTTTGAACGTATCCCACAGTTCTACAGGATTCCCGAGAGCACCGAGCACATCAAACCGATTTGAGACTGCCACCGCATACTCATGAGCACATGTCAAGTCCTTCAGTTTCTCAAGATGAAACACAGTATGGTTACCTCTTGAGATTCTTCTGGACTTGACATGAAGCTTAAATGTAGCAACAACAAGTCTGTGATCTGTTCCAAAGAACTCAGCACCTAGTCTTATCCTAGTCTGCTGCTAATTTATGCATGGTTCTAATTCATTTATCAGATAACGAAGTATAGCAATGGAAAGCTAATAACATTGTTTTGTGTGTAGCTATGTTGGGAGGTAAACAGTGACTGGTACTACATGCTGAGTTTGGTCCGCTCCTACACGTGAAATAAATGAGAATTAATCACAAACACAGCCAGATCGTCTGGCTAGTCAAGCTCAAGTTCTAGAGAAAGGTAAACAAACAATTGTGAATGGTACAGGAGAAAGGACCAGCCACGGTATGAAAGGTTCTATGATGGTGGCTATGGAGGGGACCTACTCTTCAGAGCCAGGACAAAGTCGCTGGAGGTAAATAGTCGTATGTACAGATGGAAGAATGATGGCAGCAAGGTGTGTGTGATGTGTGTGACAGGAGTGGATGAAACCGTGGAGCCCTTGATGCTGGAATGTGAACGGTATGAGTATGCTAGAACACAGATGTTGGAGGTAGTGGTAGGAGAGGTCGGAGTGGAAGAATGGCGAGAGATGAGAGACAGGAGAGTGGAGATGGAGTACCTGCTGGGGTTGTGTGCTGAGTGGAGGAGTGACAGTCGTGTGATTGAGAGTGTAAAAGAATTCTTGGAGAACTCTTGGAGAGCACGTAGGAGAGAGCATGAGAGGCAGGGGGCCCCTCAGTGATGGGGGACCCCGTATGAATGTGATGCAGAGAGAGGAAGGAGGGGAAAAAGAAATCCCTAGTTTTGCTTCCCCCTTTTGCTTCTCTCCCAACAGATTACATGTGTGGGAGAACGCCGGACCAAAGGCTTCACTGACACCATCTGCTGGCTGACTCCCAAATCAAGATCAAGATCAAGATCAAGTTTACTTCAACTTGAAGAAAGTCGTCATGCGGTTACCTATGGATCTAATTACATCATTATCTAATTGACCTCTACATCTACAAGGTGGGCGGTGTGTGTACGTGTGTGTGTGTGTGTGTGTGGTGAGTGTGTGTGTGCAATATGGCGGTGTGTGTGTGCGTATGTGTGGTGTATTACGTGTTTGTCTACCCGGTCCCGAGGGCACGCGTGACTCGAACCTAGGATCAGCGCCCCAAGGTATACCCTGGGTACGGGTCTGTAGTATTCAGCGGGAGACACTTGGCGAAAACACGTCACAATATTCCATTACCGGCCTCAAAGTAAGACCAGTCATGTATTTCAGGGAGAATATGACGATGAAAGGCTAATATGGCGGTCATTGTGATCGTCCACCCTATATTTATCAATAACAATACTCTTAGCATCACTAATATGCCATAAATAAGGTCTCTCTCTCTCTCTCTCTCTCTCTCTCCTCTCTCTCTCTCTCTCTCTCTCTCTCTCTCTCTCTCTCGACTGGGTGACAATTTCTTTCTTTCAGCTTGTGATGAACTTCGGTAATTATGGAGGAGAGTTTCGCGGTCGTTTTCAGAGACACCAACTACTTTTTCTTGACCTACAAGAGGTGCTTGTTCTAATGGTGCTAGTTTTATTTTGCGCAAACCAAAAAAAAAAAAAAAAAAAAAAAATGAAACCTAACCTAACCTTATGTTTTAACCTAACCTAACCTTACAGGTTTTAAAGAAACCTAACCTAACCTTACAGGTTTTAAAGAAACCTAACCTAACCTTACAGGTTTTAAAGAAACCTAACCTAACCTTACAGGTTTTAAAGAAACCTAACCTAACCTTACAGGTTTTAAAGAAACCTAACCTAACCTTACAGGTTTTAAAGAAACCTAACCTAACCTTACAGGTTTTAAAGAAACCTAACCTAACCTTACAGGTTTTAAAGAAACCTAACCTAACCTTACAGGTTTTAAAGAAACCTAACCTAACCTTACAGGTTTTAAAGAAACCTAACCTAACCTTACAGGTTTTAAAGAAACCTAACCTAACCTTACAGGTTTTAAAGAAACCTAACCTAACCTTACAGGTTTTAAAGAAACCTAACCTAACCTTACAGGTTTTAAAGAAACCTAACCTAACCTTACAGGTTTTAAAGAAACCTAACCTAACCTTACAGGTTTTAAAGAAACCTAACCTAACCTTACAGGTTTTAAAGAAACCTAACCTAACCTTAACCACAATTTTTTTTTTTTTTTTTTTTATTTTTTTTTTTTTTATTGAGCGTGTACAGTAGTAGTGTACAGTAAGTATACTGAGCCAAAAAAGAAATTGAATTCGTGAGTAGTAAGGTCTGTAGCGTACGTGAAACTCCTCCATATTAACCTGAACGTCCTTTGAGTATTAAAAAGCGTTAAAATCTACGCTAAAAATCTTCCATTCTGAAATCCGAAAAATTCCGAAATCCGAAAAGTGTCTGGTCCCAAGGTTTTCGGATAAGAGATTGTGAACTTGTAGATGTATTTTTTTTCTGTCATTCTTTAGATTCAGTCACTTTGGGAAGGAGAAATGGGTACAAAAAGACAGTACGTCATATTAACCTCCTCAGGTATACTTGATTTCAACATTTTTCAACACAAACCATAATGTTAAAAAGAAATATGGAAAAACTGGTTCACAAATAGTGTGGTGAATGATTGGCATGGACTCAGTCGTCAGGTAGTTAGTGCGGAGTCAATAGGGAGCTTTAAAAGGAGGCTGGACAGCTTCATGGATGGGGATGAAAGGTGGATGTAGGTAGTGTTAAGTAACAGGAACTACCACGTGTAGGTCTCACAGCCTCTTGTAGCTTCCTTATGTTCTTATGTTCTTATGATGGCATTATTTGCAGGCCGGAAGCAGAGGTGACGTGTGGACTGGCCGAGGCGGTGACTGGCTGACCCAACACCAACACAGGACCTGACCACCACCCAATAAACCAAAGTAAGTCTGTTAGTGAATAATTCCTTGCCCTAGACTCTGTTCTTTTTAACGAGGTGAAAACTCCTGACCCCTTCTGCTTACTGACTGATATTTGATGCCAAGAGAAGGGAACACTACGCTTCTTATTAATTTCAGTTGTATTTTATCATAGTTAAGCCTATTATCAGGTAAACACAGGCATCATTTTAAGCATGAGACCTTCAGATAGAATGGAATTTATGCCTCGTTAAAAAAAATAGACTAGTAGGTAGAATAGCCAGGCAGTGTTGGTTGTAGTCCTGGTAGAGTGGTAGGTAACAGTAGTAATAACAGGTAGTTAGGTAGTAATAACAGGAGGATAGTAAATACTAGAGGAGTAACAGAGCAGTAACAGTGTGTGCTTGGCCTCACCTTCCCAGGGGTTTCGGAGGCTGCCAAGATCCCGAATAGAGGAGTAATAATAGAGTGATAAAGGAATGATAGAGGAGTAACAGTGTATGGTTCCCCTCGCCTTCCCAGGGGTTTCCGAAGCAGCTAAGATAATAATAATAATAATAGAGTAGTAATAATAAAGGAATAACAGAGGAATAATAAAGGAATAGAGGAGTAATAATAGAGGAATAGAGTAGGAATAATAGTGGAGTAACAGTGTGTTTGGCCTCGCCTTGGCAGGGGTTTCCGAGGCAGCCAAGATCCCGGCCTACCCCTCGTGGGCGCCGCGGAAGCACGACTGGGACAAGCTGGAGGCCGAGGTGAAGAAGGAGGAGGAAGCCGAGAAGCTGGAGGGAGACGCGGCCCTCAATAAACTGTTCCGGCAGATCTATGGCCAGGGATCAGAGGAGGTGCGGAGGGCCATGAATAAGTGTTTGGTGAGTATTGCTCCTCTTGTAAATCTCTTAATTACATGAGGCAGTATGACTAGCTATGTATAGTGGCGTTGATTAGATAGATAGTTTGATAGATTGATAGATAGGCAAGATAGGACCTCATCGTCTTGTTTTCAGTGGTCAATTATGATAAGTGTTACAAAATACAGTAAAACCTCTCATATTCGGACTAATTGTCGCCAAGGAGTGGTCCGAGTAATGCAAGGATCCAAATAAGGGGGGGGATTATATATGGGGGTATTTAGATATGTAAAAAAAAAAAAAAAAAATTTAGGTTAGGAAATTTCAACCCCTAGAAAAAAAGAAAAAAAATTCTACGTTAGGAAATTTCAACCCCTAAAAAAAAAAATATATATTTCTATGCTAGGAAATTTCGCCCCCCCCCCCCCAAAAAAAAAAAAAAAAAGAGGAGGTCCGAATAATGAGGGTCCGAATACGAGAGGTTTTACTGTAGTGGAAATGTTTACTTATGCTAGGAAGTTGTCTGTTAGTTGTTGTACTCAGATAGATAGATAGGAATGGACATACATTGTTAATTCCCTTGTCTCCTTATAGGAATGCCCTTGTCTCCTTATAGGAATGCCCTTGTCTCCTTATAGGAATGCCCTTGTGTAAAGGTTTTAGATTTTTACTGGGGGTTTTAAGTACTTAGACTTCACTTACCTCTCAATAATCAAATCACCTTCGGGTTCTTTGTTTGACTCACTATGAAGCTATCAGTCCAGGACTACATACAGGGTAAACAATAAACACTTGGTAAACACCTTATCTAGTTTATTTACAAGATCTACACATACAAAATAGCACCCCCAACACAAGATTCATCCACTCAATCACGCCCTAAATATCTTCCCTACATATGCCTATGATAGCTACCGCTTCTGGTTATCTGCTGGGATAGAATAAGGGGTTATGG
>JACEEZ010001127.1:0-20432 GCA_016584305.1 Chionoecetes opilio | reverse complement strand
GCTCGCTGAGGGACTGCGGCAAGCTTCCGGAAGGCTCTGCTGAGGGACTGCGGCAAGCCTTCCGGAAGGCTCTGCTGAGGGACTGCGGCAAGCCTTCCGGAAGGCTCTGCTGAGGGACTGCGGCAAGCCTTCCGGAAGGCTCTGCTGAGCGACTGCGGCAAGCCTTCCGGAAGGCTCTGCTGAGGGACTGCGGCAAGCCTTCCGGAAGGCTCTGCTGAGCGACTGCGGCAAGCCTTACGGAAGGCTCTGCTGAGCGACTGCGGCAAGCCTTCCGGAAGCGCAATTTTAAAAAGCGTACAAAAACCGCGCCAACATTCGTAGAAGTCTACAAACTGTGTCACATATACGCCTTGATGTCAGCCCTGGACACCACACACCCTCATCTGCCTAACTACGCTGTACGGTGGGATACCACTCCTTGGGTTTTTGCCCCAAGATCTTGGGATGTAGGTCCTGACATTGGGATATGTTGTGTCTGTCTATCTTGGGACTTTTGGAGGGATTATTCAAGTATTTCTCCAGTCGTTTATTACAAGGTACGGTACAACAGCACCTATGAGATAATCGACTGCAGAAATACTTTAGTAATCCCGTCCAATTCTTGGGAAAAATTCTAAGAAGTGGTACCCGTGACCCCACCTCAGCAGGCTCTCGCCAGCGCTTTTGGTGTCATTCATTCAATTTCACTCCCGCCCACAACCCCACCACAACCCCACCACAACCCCACCACAACCCCAAACGTTTGGGTTCAAAATATATATATTGCCGTATGCGGGTTTTTACTACCTTGACGTTGATGTAATTCTCCATCCAATTCTGTAATGGTCACTGTATCACTCACATTCCCCCACTGGCGGCACTAAAAAAGATCTTTGCTCCCGCAGTCCCCGGGTTAAGCTGCTCCTCTGCAAAGGTTATCATCCAAATAAAGAATGTGGACATACATAGGAAAAAGAAAATAGCAACAAGAATTTGCCCACCCAGATGATACCCGTCGATGGCCTGGCTCATGGACTATATGTTTACATTCCCCCTTATGGCGGCAGATTGCCGCGATTGCCTCCAACAGCGCCATCTATCGTCTGCTAGTGTTGACGTATCATTTACCACTAGGCACGTATCTTAAGCTCTTTTCAGTCCTGGAAATTATCACCCATGGCTAATTCATCAAAACTATTTACTAATACTATCGCATACAAGCTAGAAGTTATACGATACGCCAAAGAAAATGGCAACAGACCAACAGAAAGACACTTTTGGATCACCGCTGGGAGAAGCGGTGGCCGAGTGGTCCGCACCGAACACATGGCTGGCCGACAGACCACAGTGGCCGTGTGCTGATGTAAACAAAGGGCATTACCTCCCCTGTAAACGTGGCGGTACACTCACACTTACTAATCTCCTTTTTGAGGGCTTGGGAAAGTGATTGATGGTGTTCATCTGTCAGACTATGTCCTCCAGATATTGGACTCTGGATCTATTCTTCGTTACATTGAAAAATGTAAGGAAATAGGGACTATAGATCCATATAACATACCGCGGCACAGATGGCAGGACATCACGACTGCTTGGTGGCGATCCTCCAGGCTTATTACGCCAGTGATATACAGGGAGGTCCCGAAGATACGAGCAGTTAGGTTTCACCTGGCATACTCGTATAGCGAAATCTCGTATAACGAAACACATAACTAATGGTAAAATATAGGTTTGGTTCCAGGACCCCGTCAATTAAAAAAAAAAAAAAAAAGACATGTTTTTCAAGCTAAAATAAACTGTAGCAAACACAACAAACACACAGCGTCTATATTACCCACACTGTACTACCTATTCTGTAGAAAAAGCATTCTGAAAGAGAAAATAACACACAAAATAACATAACTTGTTTGTTTGTTTGTTTAGAGGATAATGCCTCAGAGCCATAGTGATTTACCGCTGGAGCATATTAGTGTTGGCCGAAGCCACCACCCCGGGAGGGGGGTCACAAACCCCCGGCTAACACCCGGTATCCATTCACTGCTGGGTGGACAGGGGCTCGGGTTTTAAGAAAGACCACCCATCTATCTTCGCTTCGCCCGGGTATCGAACCCGGGACTTCTCGGTTGTGAGTCGAGCGTGCTAACCACTAAACTACGGAGTACCCGGCACATTAATTAAACATAAAACATGCATAACACTCACAAGTGATAATGTTGTGTGGGGAGACAGGAAGCTGGCACGTAGCCAGCTGAGAGTCCCTGTTTCTCTCTCCGAGGCTCGAGAGAAAGCAGGGGTGACTGCCTTTGCAGGGATGACTGGGTTAGAGTTCTTCCTCCTCCCTTGATCACTTGAGCTCCCGTCACACATTCCATAATTGAACCATGATAGCGCCACCAATGCAGTGTGCAGCGCCGTCATGGTCCTGTTATGGGTCCATCGTGACCGATCGTGACGCTGGTGACGCGCTCGGCCGAGGCCACAAAAAGTTAGTGCGTGCATAAAAAAATCGGGAAGCTCCCCAATATTTGTACCCAACGCAGCGCTATCGTAAGTCTATCGTGACGCTATCGTTATCTATGTAGCAGCTTCGTGACACTACCGTGATCGTCGTATGTCTATCGTGACGATAAGAAATCGTTACGCGCTCCTTCATCCCTGCCTTCCCCCCCTTTTTTGCACCCCCTTCTGCCTTCCCCCCCTTTCTCATTCACCTCCACCCACCCTTGACTCCACTCCCCCTACTCCCACCACCACGTGATAACACTCCCCCCTCGACTACCTTCCCCTTACTCCCACCACCACATGGTTACACTCCCCCCGTGACTCCCTACCCACTACTCTCCCATCAGCACGTGGTAACACCCCCACCCCCACCAACACCACGCCTTCTCCCCCCCCACCCCCCCCCACCCCCCGTTTCCCCACCAACACCAACACCCCCTTCTTTATTACAGCCCCCCTCCCCCGTTTCCCCCCATTCCCCATCACCAACACAACCCTGTTTCTCCCACCTTCATCTCTATAGTCCCCCTTCCTTCTCCATCACCATGGCAACCCCCACCCACGTGTGGGGCTGGCTCCTGACGCTATCGTGGTACATTCATGGCACCGTCATGGCACTGTCGTGGTTATCGTAGCTCTATCGTGACGACAAAATGACCTTTTATTTTCCATTCGTGACATAGTCTTACAGCTGTCATGACTCCATCGTGACCATCTTACGACCGTCATGACACATACGTACAGGCAGCGTGACATTGTTGTGAGGCTATCGTGGTCTGCGTTTTTCGTGGTTAAATTTCACGATGGCGTCAATAATAAAATTGGTGGCGCTATCGTGGCTCCATTATGGCATGTGTGAAGGGAGCTTTGGGGAAGAGGAAAGATCCTCGGTGCTGCCGCGTGATACAATAGACTGGAGAGGGCAGGGTAGGTAAGGGACAAGGGAGGGGTGAGCAGACCTCTTCCACTGCCCACAAACTCGTCTTTGCGCATCTGAATCATTGTACATCGTCCAGGGATGTGAATTTTTGTAGGCCACATTGTCGTACCGAGCCACCAGAATTATCATATTTTCAGATTGATTATCGTACAACCTTAGGTAAAATCATATAGTCAGTAAATGACTTTATAATTTTAGTAAATAACTTGGTAATTTTACTCACCCCAGTTTGAATGTCGTAACATTGGATTTTCGATCTCGTATGTTGAAAATGGACCCTAATTTACACATCTCGTATCATCAGATTCTCGTATATGGAATGCTGGTATAACGGGACCTCCCTGTACCGTATGTATGTGTAAACTAATATATTATATATTTTTTTTTTTCTCTCTCTCTCTCTCTCTCCACAGGGACATTGGCGCCAGAAATGTCTTGGTGTCTGCCCACCACTGGGACAAATTGGGTGACTTTGGACTGTCTAGGTAAGTAAGCACTTTGAGAGAGAGAGAGAGAGGCCTGTTTTTCCTGTATTTATTTTGAATAGGTCTATATTTCTATTTTACATTTTTGATTGAGCAATAAGTATTTTTTTTTCATGCGCTATTTTATTTGTATTTTTATAGATTTATTTTTTGCATAGGCCCATATTTTTCAATTTTCAATTTTCAGATGTTTTTTCCTATTTTTTCTTATGGCAATTTTTTTCCTATTTTTCTTATTCAAGGCAAATATATATTTTTTTTTCATGGGCCTATTTTTCCTTCTTTTAGTTTTGCCAGGCCCATGGTTGCTATTTTGGAGTGCTTGAATAAGGAAATATAGTATATAGAGAAAGGCCTTTTTCAATGGTCTCTGTTCTATTTTTTCCATATTTAAATTTCATAGGCCTTTTTTCATAGGCTCAATTTTTTTTCAAACTTTATTTTTTATTTGATTATAATAATACCTTTTTTAATCGAAATCTGCAAAAGACTGTATTAATAATTAACTATTCCATACTTTTATATTTACATTTATAAACTACTACTACTACTACTACTACTACTACTACTACTACTACTATGTACCATGTGTATTTAGGTCTCCCAGCCTCTTGTAGCTTCCTTATGTTCTTATGTAGGTCTCCCAGCCTCTTGTAGCTTCCTTATGTTCTTATACACCTCTATGCAAACTATTCCTACAACACTCCAGTCCCTACACTACACTTGAGACACTGCACTACACTACAAGTCTTTCTGTCCTTGTATTCATCCATTCACACACTCGCCATCCATCATATCTGCAACACTATGTAAGTAAGTAATACTATAAGTGGTAAGTTGCAATCTCAGCTTTATTTGCAATGTAGGACGATTTAGTGAGCAATAATTATTAGTGTCTTTATTTAGCCAGCAATATTTAACCCCTTGAGGCCCAGAACATAATTTCCATTGTAATTTGTGTACCATTAGATGATTTTTAGTGAGTTATAAGTAATATTTTATAGCTATGACCTGTTTAGTATCCTTGTCCACTAACTCGTGTGGTATATTCAGTGACTTTTCGTAATTTTATGGCTTGACAACAGACAATTTTCTATAGCCAAGGAAAGATCTGGGCGTGAAGGGGTTTAAATGTGTGTTTATTTGCGGTTTGGTGTATTCAATGTAAGATTTAGAACCGCCAGCAATATTTAATGTCTTTATTTGCGGTTTGCTGAATTTAATGTAAGATTTAGGACTCGCCAGTATGAAAGTAAGTGTATTTTTGTCATGGTAGCAGACATAGAGCTTCCTTCCTTTGTGGACAGCGACTGCTTACACCCGGCGTCAATGCCAGTGTTGCTGTGTGCCACGTCTCGTCATTACTCATTGTGGCACTCATCTAGTCTCACCGTCAATGCCAGTGTATTTTGCCGAGTGCCGTGGGTGGGTGGCTCTTATCATACAGCGTGGCACTCTCATCTAGTCTCTTGTCCGTCAGTGCCATAGTTTTGTAGTGTGCCGTGGGTGGGTGGTACTTTCATTTAGTCTCTTACAGAGTCAGTGCTGTGGGTGGATGGCACTCATCTAGTCTCTTGTCCGTCAGTGCCAAAGTTTCAGAGTGCCTCGTCTCACCATCCCTCATTGTGGCACTCATCTAGCCTCTTGCCCGTCAGTGCCATAGTGTTGCAGTGCCGTGGGTGGGTGGCACTTATCATACAGTGTGGCACTCTCATCTAGTCTCTTTACGTCACTTACTTCTCATCAAGACGACTATTTTTTTTAAATATATATTTCAGTATTTTTTTGGGAATCAATATAGAAAGGTAATTATGATGACAGTCTTTTTATTGTGTCAAGAAATACACCTATACAAATTATAGATAGATTAGTTAGGAAATGTTCATGTATCCCGGAGAGTCTTTTCAGAGGATTCGGCTACAATTTTGTATGGGAATTTGCTTGTGTTCACAACTTGTCTCTACACGGCAGGCCTGGAAGGAAGCTGACCACACTATGAAGCCAGGAAGGAAGCCACTACTGCACTGAATGAAGAGTGTCGTGTAGAGCGAGGAAGCGGAGAACTCTCAACTTTTTCGCTCTAAATGACAGGGTAAATTCAGTGCAGTAATACAACCTCCTTCCTGGCTTCATAGTGTTACAGCTGCCCTCCAGCCAGCCCTGTAGAAGTAAAGACAAGGTGAAAGTTGTCATGTAGACTCAAGCAAATTCCCATATAAAATTGACCATTGGGGTATTCCCAATTACAGCGGCTGGGGTATTCCGGCTGTGGTCTATAAACATTCTGTGGTCGACATTCTGTGGTCTCCTGTGACTAAGTAAGTAAGTAAGTAAGTAAGTTTTATATATATATACAGGAGAACCTCGTTTATCCGGCACCCTCGGGGGGGGGAGCGCATGCCGGATAACTCATTTTGCCGTTGTTTTGAGAGTTACTCTTATGGAATCCCCCAAAATCCCTTGTTTTTTTTTGTTTTTGTTTTTTTTATCCCATGACAAGGAACTGGCCAAGGGCACAACAAAAATGGGTAACACAAAGGCCGCTTAGTTGCCAGTCCCTATAAAGAAGACAGTCAGAGAATAAAATAAAAAAGTGGGGTGAGCCAATTTAGTGAGGGAGGTGTCTTGTTACTCTTCATTTGAAAAGATGTAAGTCATAGGAAAGTGGAAAAACAGAAACAGGAAGAGTTCCAGAGTTTATCAGTGGGGGGAAAAAAAAAAAAAAAAAAAAGCCTGGGTGGATTAGTGCCGTTGTTTTGAGGCTGCCGTTGTTTTGAATGCCGGTTAAACGAGGTTCTCCTGTGTGTGTATATATATATATATATATATATAGATAGATAGATAGATAGATAGATAGATAGATAGATAGATAGATAGATAGATAGATAGATAGATAGATAGATATAGATAGATATATAGAGATAGATATAGAGAGAGAGAGAGATAGAGATAATAAAAACGTTGATAATTTTTTCAACGTTTTTATTATTATTACTTATTAGCTGGTGCAGCGGTTTGTTGATGAGGAGTGTGTAGGCATCATCAGCGTGCCCTTGGTGTGGGGAGGACAGGCAGTGTTGATGTGCCTGTGAGCAGCCCGGCAGTAGCGGTCAGGCAGCAGGGATCCCGGCCAACACATCAGGGAAGACGGGAGTGGCTGAGTGTTGCGCCGTGGCCGCCATCTGTACATCGGCCACAGTTCTGCCCAAGCGTGGCCTCCACACACAAGGGCCTGCTGCTGCTGGTGTTGGTGTAGATGGACGGTTTGTTCCCTCGGCAACTGGAAACAACCTGGGGAAAAATAGATCTACGTAAGTTACGGGCAATTTGTTCCTTAAACTCGTGGTCATTTTTCAACATTTTTATTGTTTTTAATTATGACTTTGGAAATTACTCTACTAAGGAACACCCAACGCCAACTGGAAATAAGTAGACCTATGTAAGTGACCTGAATGAGGACTGGAATTTTACCGATTTAAATGAGGAGCAGGTATACATAGACAACGGTAGTCTATCTTGTCGCCAGCCACTGCACTAATGTCGCCAGGTATAATATATTATGAATTTTAGCATCACAACACTTGTATGTGTCACTGAAGACATGTAGTGTGATGTACATAATATAAACTACTGGTAGTTTATATTATGTACATCACACTACATGTCTACAGTGGCACATACAAGGCTGTAGTGATGCTAAAACACGTAATATATGGCCTGGCGACTATAGTGTTGTTGACGGTAGTATTAAAAAGTTATCAAAATCTAATAAAAAAAGGATTATTATAGTTTCAAAACGACGCAAATTTGACATCTCTAATATCTGTAGTTAGTTTGTAGTGCGGCTGAGTGCAAGAAGGGCCTGGGGCTATTAACATTTTGAATCTAAACTTATTAACTAAAGTAAAGTCCTTTGGCTCCTAGGAATAATAGGTCTTTGTATATAAATCTGTGGGATGAAATACTTCAGCGTGAGCAATCACAAGAATATACACAAGTTATGTTAGTTCTATAAAGGGAGGAACAAGTAGACACAGGAATACGTCAAGATAGCAATACAAGTGATGTGCCATGATGTGTGTGCCTTGTAGAGAAAGATGTCACCTGGTCTGGACGGGATGACTATTATAGATGTACAGGTGATTTGAATCAATAAAAAGGTGTATGAAGTGAGTGTGTCAATAGTTCCTGTGACGAGGGTGCGTGTGGGGATATAGTGTATAGTCATATAGTGTGTGTGTGTGTGGGGATATAGTGTATAGTCATATAGTGTGTGTGTGGGGATATAATGTATAGTCGCCCCAAGGCACTGCTAAACAGTTATTTGAAGCTATAAAAAGTACCTGTTATTGGAAGCTATAAAAAGTACCTGTTATTGGAAGCTATAAAAAGTACCTGTTATTGGAAGCTATAAAAAGTACCTGTTATTGGAAGCTATAAAAAGTACCTTTTATTGGAAGCTATAAAAAGTACCTGTTATTGGAAGCTATAAAAAGTACCTGTTATTGGAAGCTATAAAAAGTACCTGTTATTGGAAGCTATAAAAAGTACCTGTTATTGGAAGCTATAAAAAGGTGCAGAGTGAGTCTATCAATAGTTCCTGTGTTGTGGTACTCATAACACAGAGAAACATCCCTGAAAGCCTGGAGCAGAGAGCAAGTGGCTATAAAGGTGGCCTGACTATGTGGGTGAGGGGTGGTATGTGGCTATGTGGGGGGCCTGGCTATGTGGGTGAGGGGTGCTATGTGGCTATGTGGGGGGCCTGGCTATGTGGGTGAGGGGTGGTATGTGGCTATGTGGGTGAGGGGTGCTATGTGGCTATGTGGGGGGCCTGGCTATGTGGGTGAGGGGTGCTATGTGGCTATGTGGGTGAGGGGTGGTATGTGGGTGAGGGGTGGTATGTGGCTATGTGGGTGAAGGCTGGTATGTGACTATGTGGGTGATGGCTGGTATGTGGCTATGTGGGTGAGGGGTGGTATGTGGCTATGTGGGGGGCCTGGCTATGTGGGTGAGGGGTGGTATGTGGCTATGTGGGTGAGGAGTGCTATGTGGGGTGCCTGACTATGTGTTGATGTAACCAGCATGGAGGGAGGAGATACAAAACAGGTCACAGTATGCATGAAAGGAACTGAAGTGTGATGATGGGTTTCAGCACATCCACACTTGTAGGCAGGAGTGAGTACATATTGTGTGCATTGATCAGAGGGGTGAGTCATATCAGGAGTGTCTTGGTAGATGCAAGGGAGGGAGAGAGGAGGCAGTAGCTATTGTCCGGAAGAAGGAACTACTGGTGTGAGACATGAGCTGACGCAGAAGTTGGAGGCTGTGTGGGTTGGTGTGATGGGAGACTGTTGAGATATAGGACTGGGACCACACGGAGAGATGAAGTGTCCAGTGCAGAGGTGGCAAGAAAATGTGCATTGTAGGAGCTGAGTACAGTGCTGAGAGTAAGGCGCGATGGAGGTGGTTTGGGCCCGTGAAGAGGAGGGAAGGTGGTGAGGCCTTGGGGAGAGCTGTTAGAGTGGAAGTGCCAGGTGAGAGTAAGGCGATTGAGGTGGTTTAGGCCCGTGAAGAGGAGAGAAGGTGGGTGAGGCATTGGGGAGAGCTGTTAAGAGTGGAAGTGCCAGGTGAGAGTAAGGCGATGGAGGTGGTTTGGGCCCGTGAAGAGGAGAGAAGGTGATGAGGCATTGGGGAGAGCTGTTAAGAGTAGGCCAAGGAAGACATGGAGGCAGTGTGTGGAAGAGGATCTGGCAGCATTGAAGAGGTTGAGGCAATGGATAGAGATAGTTGGAAGCGTATCAATCTGGGAAAATCTGACGTTAAACAGAGAGATGAACAAACATACTGGGAGTGTTGAAATAGGTTGACATAGGTATTGAATGCAAGACTGCTGAAGGAAGACATGGGTCAGGAGAGTTGCTGTGTCTGGACCTGGGAGTGCAGAGGAGAGAAAGTGTTTGTGTGTTGCCAAGGCAGTGTGTGGGAAGAGGGGAGAGGAGGAGTAACTCATGAATGTTCGGGTAGGCAATGATGCATCAAGGACTGTATCATATAACTATAGTCTGTGATTTTACAACATAAGGACAGAAGGGAGCTACAAGAGGCTGGGAGAATGGGAGACCTACATGTGGTAGTTCCTGTGTGTGTGTGTGTGTGTGTGTAACATACGAAAATACATGTAAGGAAGCTACAAGAGGCTGGGAGACCTACACGTGGTAGTACCTGTATCACGTCACTAGACTATATACAAGTGGGGAGGAGCGACTGCATGTATGTGAGGGAGCAGGGATAGCATTAGGAAATACATGGACGTCATTTAGAAAACAAAACACACTTGACCCTTGATTTAATGGCGTCCATCGGCTACCGGACAAGTGGACCAAACTATTCAATAAGTCCACTGCTTGAAAAAAGTGTCCGCTAGGCCACCCCCCGGGACTCAGAATAGCAGCCTTCCGAGTCCTTGTACACAGTCCTGTACACAGTTCTACATAGAGTTTACACTACCGTAGATAACACTATAGTCGCCAGTCACTCGCCACTGCACTAATGTCACCAGGCACAATATATTACAAATTTTAGCATCACTACAGCCTTGTATGTGCCACTGAAGATGCATGCACAGTAGTATGTACATCACACTACATGTCTTCAGTGGCACATACAAGGCTGTAGTGATGCTAAAATTCGTAATATATTGTGCCTGGCGACATTAGTGCAGTGGCGAGTGACTGGCCACTAGTTACGAGCCGTGAGTCCTCACTGATACGGCATTTTTCCGGGCCTACAGACAAATTTCCTTGCTATCGGGTTTCTACGGGCTCGCTCGTCCTTCGTCGATTAAGGCGTCTAAAGCCCCGTCCACACTACCACTCACCACCGTCGGCGCTTGCCGTCGAACAGTGTTCGTCACTCAAAAGTGGCAGTGTGGACACAATGCCGACGAGCAAAATGTAACCGTCGGCGCTGCCCGCCAACATTCAGCAGGTTTAATATTGGGCGGGCATGCCCGTCACTCACGGGTCAGCGCCAAACACATGCTTCAAGTTATCGGCAGTTTTCACTATCTAGATATTTTTGCATTGCTATGTACCGTATACCGTCAGAACCAAGAAAGTCAGCTGATTACGAGTATGTGATCAACAATTAAATGGGAGAAATGGTCGGGAAATTGCAGCGAGTTGAAGACAAAAAAGTGAGAAAAATGTTTATACACTATTTCTTTTTGCTATATTTTTTAGAATACACAAAAAGGTTTTCGTATATTTTTCTTGCTTATGATATGCAGAAATGTGTCATGAAGATGATAGTTGGGTCAGTTTTTCTAAACCTCCTGTGGTTATTTCATAATTTCGAGTGAAAGTACACGATATGCAGAAAACATGACTCTCACTTTGAAATCAGGAAGCGCGCTGACCGCCGAACAAAACCGTTCGTGTGGACACAACCCTGGCAACGGCGCTTCCCGTCGGCAAGCACCGACGGCAAGCACCGACGGCAAGCATCGACGGCAAGCACCGACGGTGGTGAGTGGTAGTGTGGACGGGGCTTTACTGGTGTTAGCTACGGTACATAGTGTTTACACTAAGTACAACAAAAGCTACAATTAGTTTCATGTTTTTGTTTTGTAATGATACTATGCATATTTCATATTTTTGTTGTCTCTCTATATGTAATACACAGTGTTAAGTATGAACAATAATGGCGTCTGGCCTGCCAAGACCAGGCCACGGACACTGCCATTCCCCAGTCAGGCCATTAACCCCTTGAGGCCCACAACGTAATTGCCATTGTAATTTGGGTACCATAAGACAATTTGTAGTGACTATAAGCAATGTTTTATAGCTATGACCTGTTTAGTATCCTTGTCCACTAACTACTGTGGTATTTTTAGTAACTTTTCTTAATTTTATGGCTCGACAACAGACCATTTTTTATAGTAAAGGAAAGATCTGGGCGTGAAGGGGTTACATTGCGGGTCAAGTCTATATATTCACAAGTACGCCGGGAGAAGTGATTTACTATGAGACATGGAGGCAGTGTGTTGAAGGGGCTCTGGCAGCATGGAAGTAGTAGTAGTAGTAGTAGTAGTAGTAGTAGTAGTAAGTCATGGAGGCAGTGTGTTGAAGGGGCTCTGGCAGCATGGAAGAAGTTGAGGCAATGGATAGATTTTAAGTAAGAGTTATTGATAGAAAGGTCTTCAGAAAACTGTGTCGGATGAAATATGAACATAATGGATTCCGCTACTGTCATAATAGTAACTTAATAGTAATAATAATAGTGTATAATAGTATACTAATAGTAATAGTGTCTTAATAGTAACTTTTTCTTCTACTTATCAAGGGACTTACATGGAGGCCGAGTTGTTAGCTGTGTTCAATGTTTTCCTCCGAGACACTGCTGCTTGTGTGGAGTGTGGAACAGGGAGGGAATACATTGCAGAGAGGTGGAACAGGGAGGGAATACATTGCAGAGAGGTGGAACAGGGAGGGAATACATTGCAGAGAGGTGGAACAGGGAGGGAATACATTGCAGAGGTGGAACAGGGAGGGAATACATTGCAGAGGTGGAACAGGGAGGGAATACATTGCAGAGGTGGAACAGGGAGGGAATACATTGCAGAGAGGTGGAACAGGGAGGGAATACATTGCAGAGAGGTGGAACAGGGAGGGAATACATTGCAGAGAGGTGGAACAGGGAGGGAATACATTGCAGAGAGGTGGAACAGGGAGGGAATACATTGCAGAGAGGGTGGAACAGGGAGGGAATACATTGCAGAGAGGTGGAACAGGGAGGGAAAGGATTGCAGAGGTGGAACAGGGAGGGAATACATTGCAGAGGTGGAACAGGGAGGGAATACATTGCAGAGAGGTGGAACAGGGAGGGAATACATTGCAGAGAGGTGGAACAGCGAGGGAATACATTGCAGAGAGGTGGAACAGGGAGGGAATACATTGCAGAGGTGGAACAGGGAGGGAATACATTGCAGAGAGGTGGAACAGGGAGGGAATACATTGCAGAGGTGGAACAGGGAGGGAATACATTGCAGAGAGGTGGAACAGGGAGGGAATACATTGCAGAGAGGTGGAACAGGGAGGGAAAGGATTGCAGAGAGGTGGAACAGGGAGGGAATACATTGCAGAGAGGTGGAACAGGGAGGGAATACATTGCAGAGGTGGAACAGGGAGGGAATACATTGCAGAGAGGTGGAACAGGGAGGGAATACATTGCAGAGGTGGAACAGGGAGGGAATACATTGCAGAGAGGTGGAACAGCGAGGGAATACATTGCAGAGAGGTGGAACAGGGAGGGAATACATTGCAGAGAGGTGGAACAGGGAGGGAATACATTGCAGAGGTGGAACAGGGAGGGAATACATTGCAGAGGTGGAACAGGGAGGGAATACATTGCAGAGAGGTGGAACAGGGAGGGAATACATTGCAGAGAGGTGGAACAGCGAGGGAAAGGATTGCAGAGAGGTGGAACAGGGAGGGAATACATTGCAGAGGTGGAACAGCGAGGGAATACATTGCAGAGGTGGAACAGGGAGGGAATACATTGCAGAGAGGTGGAACAGCGAGGGAATACATTGCTGAGAGGTGGAACAGGGAGGGAATACATTGCAGAGGTGGAACAGGGAGGGAATACATTGCAGAGAGGTGGAACAGGGAGGGAATACATTGCAGAGAGGTGGAACAGCGAGGGAATACATTGCAGAGAGGTGGAACAGCGAGGGAATACATTGCAGAGAGGTGGAACAGGGAGGGAATACATTGCAGAGAGGTGGAACAGGGAGGGAATACATTGCAGAGAGGTGGAACAGCGAGGGAATACATTGCAGAGAGGTGGAACAGGGAGGGAATACATTGCAGAGAGGTGGAACAGGGAGGGAATACATTGCAGAGGTGGAACAGGGAGGGAATACATTGCGGAGAGGTGGAACAGCGAGGGAATACATTGCAGAGGTGGAACAGGGAGGGAATACATTGCAGAGAGGTGGAACAGGGAGGGAATACATTGCAGAGAGGTGGAACAGGGAGGGAATACATTGCAGAGAGGTGGAACAGGGAGGGAATACATTGCAGAGAGGTGGAACAGGGAGGGAATACATTGCAGAGGTGGAACAGGGAGGGAATACATTGCAGGGAGGGAATACATTGCAGAGGTGGAACAGGGAGGGAATACATTGCAGAGGTGGAACAGGGAGGGAATACATTGCAGAGAGGTGGAACAGGGAGGGAATACATTGCAGAGAGGTGGAACAGCGAGGGAATACATTGCAGAGAGGTGGAACAGGGAGGGAATACATTGCAGAGGTGGAACAGCGAGGGAATACATTGCAGAGAGGTGGAACAGGGAGGGAATACATTGCAGAGAGGTGGAACAGGGAGGGAAAGGATTGCAGAGAGGTGGAACAGGGAGGGAATACATTGCAGAGAGGTGGAACAGGGAGGGAATACATTGCAGAGAGGTGGAACAGGGAGGGAATACATTGCAGAGGTGGAACAGGGAGGGAATACATTGCAGAGGTGGAACAGGGAGGGAATACATTGCAGAGGTGGAACAGCGAGGGAATACATTGCAGAGAGGTGGAACAGGGAGGGAATACATTGCAGAGAGGTGGAACAGGGAGGGAATACATTGCAGAGGTGGAACAGGGAGGGAATACATTGCAGAGAGGTGGAACAGGGAGGGAATACATTGCAGAGAGGGAACAGGGAGGGAATACATTGCAGAGAGGTGGAACAGCGAGGGAAAGGATTGCAGAGAGGTGGAACAGGGAGGGAATACATTGCAGAGGTGGAACAGCGAGGGAATACATTGCAGAGGTGGAACAGGGAGGGAATACATTGCAGAGAGGTGGAACAGCGAGGGAATACATTGCAGAGAGGTGGAACAGGGAGGGAATACATTGCAGAGGTGGAACAGGGAGGGAATACATTGCAGAGGTGGAACAGGGAGGGAATACATTGCAGAGAGGTGGAACAGCGAGGGAATACATTGCAGAGAGGTGGAACAGCGAGGGAATACATTGCAGAGAGGTGGAACAGGGAGGGAATACATTGCAGAGAGGTGGAACAGGGAGGGAATACATTGCAGAGAGGTGGAACAGGGAGGGAATACATTGCAGAGGTGGAACAGGGAGGGAATACATTGCAGAGAGGTGGAACAGGGAGGGAATACATTGCAGAGGTGGAACAGGGAGGGAATACATTGCAGAGAGGTGGAACAGCGAGGGAATACATTGCAGAGAGGTGGAACAGGGAGGGAATACATTGCAGAGAGGTGGAACAGGGAGGGAATACATTGCAGAGGTGGAACAGGGAGGGAATACATTGCAGAGAGGTGGAACAGGGAGGGAATACATTGCAGAGAGGTGGAACAGGGAGGGAATACATTGCAGAGAGGTGGAACAGGGAGGGAATACATTGCAGAGAGGTGGAACAGGGAGGGAATACATTGCAGAGAGGTGGAACAGCGAGGGAATACATTGCAGAGAGGTGGAACAGGGAGGGAATACATTGCAGAGAGGTGGAACAGGGAGGGAATACATTGCAGAGAGGTGGAACAGGGAGGGAATACATTGCAGAGAGGTGGAACAGGGAGGGAATACATTGCAGAGAGGTGGAACAGGGAGGGAATACATTGCAGAGAGGTGGAACAGGGAGGGAATACATTGCAGAGAGGTGGAACAGGGAGGGAATACATTGCAGAGAGGTGGAACAGGGAGGGAATACATTGCAGAGAGGTGGAACAGGGAGGGAATACATTGCAGAGAGGTGGAACAGGGAGGGAATACATTGCAGAGGTGGAACAGGGAGGGAATACATTGCAGAGAGGTGGAACAGCGAGGGAATACATTGCAGAGAGGTGGAACAGCGAGGGAATACATTGCAGAGAGGTGGAACAGGGAGGGAATACATTGCAGAGAGGTGGAACAGGGAGGGAATACATTGCAGAGAGGTGGAACAGCGAGGGAATACATTGCAGAGAGGTGGAACAGGGAGGGAATACATTGCAGAGAGGTGGAACAGGGAGGGAATACATTGCAGAGGTGGAACAGGGAGGGAATACATTGCAGAGAGGTGGAACAGCGAGGGAATACATTGCAGAGGTGGAACAGGGAGGGAATACATTGCAGAGAGGTGGAACAGGGAGGGAATACATTGCAGAGAGGTGGAACAGGGAGGGAATACATTGCACAGAGGTGGAACAGGGAGGGAATACATTGCAGAGAGGTGGAACAGGGAGGGAATACATTGCAGAGAGGTGGAACAGGGAGGGAATACATTGCAGAGGTGGAACAGCGAGGGAATACATTGCAGAGAGGTGGAACAGGGAGGGAAAAAACTATGAGAGAGAGAGAGAGAGAGAGAGAGAGAGAGAGAGAGGTGCGGGGACAGTGTCGGGAGAGTTAAGAGCGAGAAAACATAAGAGAGAGAGAGAGAGAGAGAGAGAAAAAAAAAAATTGTGTCAGATGAAATATGAGCATAATAGATTCCGCCACTCTCATGATAGTAATTTTCTTTTGACTTATCAAGGAACTTACATTGGAGGCTGAGTTGTTAGCTGCTGTTGTTGTGTTCCATGTTGCCCTCCGAGACACTGCTGCTTGTGTGTGCCATGCTGCTTGTGTGTGCCATGGTGTGTTGAGGGTGACGGGTGACACAGTGCCGCACCCCTGCCTGGCACTCCTGCCTGGCACCCATGATACCTGTAAGCCAGGCAAGACATGAGCCACCACCACAAGGCACCTCACATCACCCCCAGACACGCCTCTCTCTTGACTCTTCCTCCCACAACACACAAGTCACGTCTGACACCCTTGCATTATAGTAATAGACTACTACTCATTAAAAAGATATTCATTATTTTCCCCATGGTAATGTAGGTATGGTGCTAATTATTACTCCCAGACATGCCTCAACTCATGCCATCTCTTCCTCCCACAAGTAACGTCTGACTCCCTAACAACATCATGATAATAATAATAGTAGTATATTTTTACAATTCTCAATAATCTACAATACGATTATTGACGTAAATGACTGTTCTTTGCGTTGATAATATTAACTGTGTTCTCCAGGACGCAAAGTCGCTAGGGACAAATTTTTATGACAATCTGAGATGTGAAAATTTTCCTCAAAATCAGCAGTACATCCCCTTGGAAAATGTGGAATATTGACGAGAAATCATGGTTTGTGAAATAACTCAAAAACTATGAGGCGTTGGATAAAAAAGTCACGAATAGTAAAGATTAAGCAGACAAAGACCTTTCTTTTCATGTATAGTAAAATAATTTTGGAATGTAAGTTATTGAATAAATGACATTTATTTGTTTTTTCACAAAACATAAATTTTCTCAAAACCTATAACAGATAATGGAATACGGATTGAAGCATGGGACAGAAATGTTCAAGCACCACAACTTTGCTTCCATGCACCTTGCCTCTAAGACTGGTAGTCAGGCACCAAAATGACAAAAACTTGTTCACGGACAATCTTGGACAATGTTTTGCGCCCGTCTGGCCGGGAAAAAAAAATTAGTCACAGATCGTAAAACTGTGGCCAGAAACATGTCCACGGCGCCACGTGACAATACAATGACGGGTCTGAGAAGCCTTGCTGTGGCCGACACAGGGTTTGGGAGATTCTTTATGCATTAATTATTATAATTATTATTCCCTTTTTTGCCTTGTGGCCCAGGGAACAGTCAGCGTGGCCACCCGGGCCGGGATGGTCCAGGCCCGGCCCCCACAGCACGGCCGGCCACACAGGCACTGGGAACGCCGCTCTAAACAATGACATCTATCAAAAGCCGTGCAAGAGCCTCACAGGGTCAGGCAAGGCTGGGCCACCATGAGCACAGAGTGAGGTCTGACGCCACACTCCTACACTTTGCTCCCCCAGCCAAGAATTGTCCCCAAGGCAAGCCAGGCGACCCCCTGGACTGTTGTGAGTCAGGGGGGACAGGAACAAGTGGTTACCAGCGAGCCCTGCCCTCCCTGTCACCCGCTAGACACAGACACTCAGGTGAGGAAAGAAGGAATCTGTTCTTGTTTCCGGGAAGGACTAGACTTTTTTAACGAGGCAAAAACTCCATTCTATCATAATTGCTTTTTTAAAAGTACGTCCACTTATATTTCATCCCTCCCATTGTTTCTTTAGGAGTCCATAGTTATATACTAAGTCTCCCAACACACAAACACAAGGGCCATAAAGGGGTTACACCATTGTGTTATGTGGGGAAAGTGCTTCTTTTGGGGCCCCCCTGGGTAAACGGAGGCTCGGGGGAGGGAACTCCCTCCCATCCTCCAGCCCCCCTTCCACCCCCCCCCACAGCCTGTCATCCACACGCAGCACCTTCCTCCACCACCACAAGAGAGCCTTCCTTCCACCACCACCACAACCTGCAAACAATACTGATTATTAGACACAGAATAGAGCACCTTCTACCACCACTACCACAATTCCTGCAAGCATTAGTCATAAGAACATAAGAACATGGATGCAGGGGGGGAGAGAGAGAGAGAGAGAGAGAGAGAGAGAGCAGCACTTTAAGACAACAGCTGGGAGTCTAAGACCCTGTTTCCCAAGAAATGCTAAGTAACACAAAATATATAATAAATAAATATAATTCCCTCTCTCTCTCCTTTTCTCTTTGAGTCAGAAGTTCAACCCAGCATCTTCTCTGACGCACGCACGCACCCACCCACGCACGCCCGCACGCACGCACGCGCACACACACCCACACCACACAACACACACACCACACACAGACACACAGCACACAAACACAACAACACACCACACACACAGACACACACACATACACACACACACACAACACAGACCCACCAAAACCCACAGACACGACACCACACATACACAAACACACTTTAAAATAAAAAAATTTCATATTGAGAAAATTGAGTCTAGTAAGAATGTGGTGTGTGTTTTTTGTGTGTGGTTGTGTGTGTTGTGTTTGTTTGTGTGGTGTGTTGTGTTTGTGTGTGTTGTGTGTGTGTGTGTGTGTTTGTGTGTGGTGTTTTTGTGTGTGTGTGTGTGTGTGTTTGTGTGTGTTGTGTTGGGTGTGTGTGTGTGTGTGTGTGTTTGTGTGTGTGTGTGTGTGTGTTGTTGTTTGTGTGTTGTTGTGTGTGTGTGTGTGTGGTGTGTGTGTTGTGTGTGTGTGTGTGTGTTGTGGTGTTTGTTTTGTGTGTGTGGTGTGTGGTGTGTGGGTGGTTTGTGTGTGTGTTGGGGGGTGTTGTGTTGTGGTGGGGTGTGGTTGTTGTGTGTGTGTGTGTGGTGTGTTGTGTGTGTGTGTGTGTGTGTGGTGTGGTGTGTTGTGTGTGTGTGTGTGTTGTGTGTGTGTGTGTGTGTGTGTGTGTGGGGTGTGTGTGTGTGGTGTGTTTGTTGTGTTGTGTGTGTGTGTGTGTGGTGTGTGTGTGTGTGTGGTGGTGTTGTGTGTTGTGTGTGTGTGGGTTTTTTTGTGTGTGGTGTGTGTGGGGGTTTGTGGTGTTTTTTTGTGTGTGGTGTGTGTGTGTTTTTTTTTTTTGGGGGGGGGGGTGGTGTGTGTGTGTGGTGTGTGTGTGGTTTGTGTGTGTTGTGTGTGTGTGTGTGGGGTGTGTGTGTGTGTGTGTGTGTGTGTGTGTGTGTGGTGTGGTGTGGTGTGTGTGTGTGTGTGTGTGTGTGTGTGTGGGTGTGGGTGTGTGTGTGTGTGTGTGTGTGTGTGTGGTGTGTGTGTGTGTGTGTGTGGGGTTTTGTGGTGTGGTGTGTGTGTGTGTGTGTGTGTGTGTGTGTTGTGGTGGTTTTTTTGGGTGTGTGTGTGTGTGTGGTTTTTGTGTGTGTGGTGTGTGTGTGTGTGTGTGTGTGTGTTGGGGTGTGTGTGTTGTGTTGTGTGTGTGTGTGGTGGTGGGTTGTGTTGTGTGTTTTGGGTGTGTGGTGGGTGTGGTGTGGGGGTGGGGTTTTTTGTTGGTGTGTGTTTGTTGTTGTGGTGTGTGTGTGTGTGTTGTGTGTGGGGGTGTGTGGTGTGTTGTGTTTTGGTTGGGTGGTGGTGGTGGGTGGGGGGGGGTGTTGTTTGGTTGTTTTGGTTGTTTGGTTCCGTCTTTCCCCCGGAGGGAAGGGGGGGGAGAAAGGAGAAAACAAGAAAAAGGAAGGAGGAGGAGGGGGAAGGGAAGGAGGAAGGAGGAGGGGGGGGGAGGGGAGGGAGGAGGAGGAGGGGAGGGGGGAGGAAAAGGAGGAGGAGAGAGGAGGGAGGGGGGAGGAGGAAGGAAGAAAGGGGAAGAGGAGGGGGAAAGGGGGAGGGGGGGGGAAGGGGAGGAGGAGGGAGGAAGGGGAGGGAAGGAGGGGAGGAAAGGGGAGGGGGGGAAAAGGGGGAAAAAATAAAAGGAAAAAAGAAGGGGGAAAGGGGAAAAAGGAATACAAAAAAAAAAAAAAGGATAGGAAAGTTTGAAAAACCCTTTGAATAAAAGGAGGGGGAAAGGAAAGGAAGGAAGGGGGAGGAGGAGGAGGAGGAGGGGGAGGAGGGA
>JACEEZ010001126.1:107500-283389 GCA_016584305.1 Chionoecetes opilio | reverse complement strand
AGAAAAAAAAATAATTTTTTTTTTGTTTTGCCCAATTCGAGCGGCGAATTGCGGTCTGGATGCCATTTTTGCCCGCAAATTTGTCACGCAAATAAGTTTTTAAATCCGAATCCGTTAATGAGGGTCGCTGTATATATATTTTTTTTAACTTTCGGCCAATAGTCAGTGCCCTCGGGGGCTGGGATGGTAGGTTTGGGAGGTAGTGCAACAATTAAAAGAAAATCCTAGCAAGTTCCCCCGTCGTGGGGGTCATAAAATGAAAACCCTCAAAAAAAACCCTCAAATTTCCCATCTATTAAAGCCCTCATCTCCCCCAAAAAGGAAATAAATCTGTAAAAATGTATGTTGCTTTTATGATTCCTGATATGATGTAAAATTTTCATATGTTGAAAAAACTTGGTCAGGACTGCCTCCAATCTCGTCGTTGTTTTCCCTTTATATGCGCCTGAGGGCCCCGGGAACTGGGGGGCTTGGGGGTTATCCTCTCCCAGCTCTCTCCCAGGTGCAGGCCGAAGTGCAGTAGTGGGGTGCATACCCGCGGGTCATTTCCCCACGCATGTCGCCCCCCTAACCCTGTTTCCGGGGTTTTTTAAAACTCCGGTTACCATGAGGGGCTGGAAAAGGGGACGTACCCCTAGGGATTTTTCCCCAGACTCGCACTTCCCCTCCAGCAAGGACGGCCCACCTGCCCTTTTTTTGTTTTCCCCCCCGGGAGAATGTCACTTTCTTTCACGAACGAAACAATCAGTGAGTGGTACCTTGATTTACGAGTGCCCCCAACTTTTTAGTTTTCCGAGTTACAGCGTCGCTCGGGGGGCGTTTTTTCCGTGGTCTCACTCGTTCCTTCACAGGTTACCTCCCGGGGAAGCATCTCTGTTGTGTTGTGCCACACGGGCATATGCAATGGCATAGGTGATGCATACGTTTAGCGGCAGTTCTCCCCACAGCTGTTTCCAACAGCTGATACACGAGTTAAAACCTGGCGAATGCAATTGGGGCGGAGGGTGATGCATATGTTTACGGCAGTTCCCCCACAGTGTTTCCAAAGCTATACACAGGTATAAACCACGCGAATGCAAATGGCGGAGGGTGAGGGGCATTTAACGTTTACCAGTTCCCCCCACAGAGCGATCACAAAAAAACACTGGCAAATGAAAATGGGGGGGTTTGGTGCATCCCGTCTTATGGTACGTAAAAAATTGGGGGGTTTTTTGGGAGCTGGAATGATAAATGGTATTTCAATTAATTTCAATAGGGGAAAATTTTTTGATATACGGCAAATTGAGTTTCGGCTCGTCAGTGAATGAAAATTAAAATCGTAAGTCAAGGACCATTTTGTTGAAAAACGGGTAAAAACATGAAAAAAGTGTAAAATATGTGGGGCAGCCCGGGGATCCTGGACCAATTTAGAATTTTTCCCTTAATTCCCATTGTTTCGGCTAAGTGGCCACTTTACCACTTTTACTTTCCCCTCTGCTACTCTTCTCTCTTCGTCTTGTGATTTTTCTGAGGGATGCCCCAAGGGGGAGCTGCAGCCCTCAGGCTAGAATGGGGGCTGACTGTTCATGGAGGGTGGGCAGGGAACTAAGTAAATTTTCCTGGGCATACCTAGGACCGAAGAGCACAACACTGCCCTGGGCCCACTTTTTTCCCTTTTGAAACCCTCAGAAAATCCTTTCACTGACGCACTGACAGGGTAACAAACACAATTCAGGGGAAAAAATCCCCTTTTTTATAAAAATTTATCTTGGAAAAGGAAAGAACCCACACATAAAAACTTCGCCCCCAACGAAAACCCGCAGTGGACGGAATGGACCAAAGAAATCCCTTGGCGGGGGCTAGGGAATTTCGGCAAATTTACCAACATGCGCCCTCACAAATATTACACGCATACCCTGGGGAAATTTGCAAAAACAGTCGACCCCCGTTTAACGACCCCGTTTTAAGGATTCGGATTTAAACGGCTCCCATTTGTGTGACAAATTTGCGGCCAGAAAAGCTCCAACCGCTTTTCGCCCCTTTGATTTTTCAACCTACTAATTTTTTATTTTCTCATTTTATCTTGGAAACTTGGGGTTTTAATTAGTTTTGACTATCAAAAATTAAAATATGTAAAAGGAAGGGGGCCTGTGGTTTTCTAGTGATTTAGTGGGGAGAAGGTGTGTATGTTTAAAAAAAGTTTCTATTGTGTTATGGCGTAGCCGCTGCAAGCTGTCTCCCTCCCACCTCAACCCTTAAATCACCCTTATTTAAGGTACACGAAATGCAAACACACCTAGATAGTGAAAAACGAGTTAGAACGCTCACCCAAAACCCAAAAATATATATAATAATGAGCAATATCTGATAATAAGCAATCCTTTGACGGGAAACCCTGGTCTGGCTTGTAATCATTTTTTACCTTTCCTAGCCAAGGGTGAAAAAAACGTCAATATTTAAACCCCTCATTTACGGGAGACTTTTTCTTCCTTTTTATCTCTTTTTGGGGTGATTATAATTCTCTATGCTGCTGCTCAGCTGGGGCCACGCTGCCGGGCTGGATGAGCGCCTTAAAATATTTTCTTTTCTTTACTCATATGTATAAATAATAGAAATTAAAATGCTTATATTCTACATTCACCGAAAAAGATATTTCATAGCATCCCAAAGCAGTATGACGAGCCTGGATACTTACTACCTCTCCTAATACACCCCAACAGTCGGGGGCGATGTGCCAATCCCTGTGTAGCGCCATCACTGTTTACCCCCAAACAAGCTACCGGTCTTTTGTGTGGGGTTTTTTTCTTTTTTCACAGCGTGTGGGAGGGGACCAAATCCCATGTAGGCCAGTCACTGTTTACCTCCCCATAGCTAAGGGTCTGGTTGTGTTTGTGATTGTTTCTCTTTTATTTCAAAATTTTTTCATGTGTTTTTTTCCTATTTTTCACCCCCTTTGGAAAATACCCTGCACTAACGACAATGGGGCTTTAACGGACCACTTCCCCCCCTTTTAGTCCGTTAAATCGGGGTAGAATGTACAGGGAGGTCCCGTTATCACATTCGGTATACGAGAATCCAATGTACGAGATGCGTAAATTAGGTCTATTTTCATATAGGGATAAAAAAAACCCAAATGATCGACATTAAAACGGGGTAAAAAATTACAAGTTAAAAAATGCACCCCCTCCACCCCAGGCTGGAAAAAGGGGGGGATTTGGTTCCCCCCTGAGGTCACACCTACAAGCGTGCCTGAAGGGTAATTAAGCATATGGCGCGCCTGACATTTAGGGGTAATTAGCAGGTGTGGGGCCCCCCACCTTTGGGACCGCAGTCAGGTCACCCTAGCAAGGCTGACCTGAAGGGTTTAAGCATATGGCGCGGCCTGACCTTTGGGGGAAATTAGCAGGTTGCCCCCCCAACCCTTTGGGGCCCCCTACACTACCTTCTCTTTTCCCCACGCGGGCCCCCAAATTAAAAACGTTTTTTTGCTTGTTATGCATGTTTTGTTTAATTAATTGCAGTTATTTTTTTTTGTGTGCTTTTTTTCCCCTTTTCAAAGTTTTTTCTACGAATGGGTAGTCATTGGGTAAATAGACGCGTGTGTTTTTTTGTGTTGCTATAGTTTTTTTTTAGCTTGAAAAACATTTTCTTTTTTTTTTTTTTTTTTTTTTATAATTGAGGGTCCTGGAACCAAACCTTTTTTTACCATTGTTTTTGTTTCGTTATACGGATTTGTTTTACGAGTATGCCGGGTGGAACCTAACTCCGTATTTTCGGGCCTCCCTGTACTTATTTTGGTGAGGCACAGGAGAATGTAGGGGGTTTTTTTACAATCAGTCGGACAAAGCTAACAAATCGGCGCACCCCCGCTGGGGCTTTGTTTTACTGCCGCCGACCTATCTAAGTGCCCAACTTTAAATTATCCGCCCAGGGCGGGGCGGACAAATTACACTGGTCGACCCCAAAATGGTTCTGATTCTTGTGTGTGGGTTGGAAGCTTTTTTCGCTGCGTTTTAAAAAATGGCTTGCTTTTTCTCTGCCATATTTTTAAAATATGGGCTTTTAAAATTTTTAATCTATTATATAATATACTATATTTACCGTTTTTCCCGGCGCAAAAGACCACCCCGAAAAAAATGCACCCCTTTTTTAAAAGGGAGGTTTTGAAGAAAGAAATATTGGGTTTTGAAGGTTTTTTTTTTTGTGTAAATTTAGCAAATGTTAAAAAAAAAAAAGGATTTGTAGGGAAAGCAAATATTTGGAGCAGTCCCAAATAAAATATTCCAGTGCTGAATGTGAGAAAATAAACTAGTCAAAATGAAAAGGGGAAGACGGGGAAACCCAAAAATGGGTCAAAAATCATAATATTTGCGATCCCCCCCACGAATTTATATTTTAATATTTTTTGGGTACCCATGAATATAGCTTAGATTTTTAATTTGTAAGGGATGCCCTTTTTTTGCTTTTCTGCTGTGTTTTGACTTTTGTGGAAAATTTTCATATAGATATTTGGGATTATTTTGGTAGTGGCTTTCAAAAGTCCTAGAACTCTTACCTAATCATGTGTAGCTTTCTTTTTCTGAGTATTTTGAGCCCCTTTTACATGACGCAATTTTTAATATAAAGGCATTACACATAGTACCGAAAATCTACCGTTATTTCGCCGAAAGTTAAATTGTTAAATCCAAATTAGGTTAGGTTAAGGGGGGGGTTTGGTTTAGTAACAGATATATGGAAAAAACGAAAAATTTCCCATAAATGGCTACAATGCTAGAATTTTGCGGGGCGGACCTGGGGGGCAGGTTGCCCCCCCCCCCCCCCCCCCACATGTAAAAAAAATTGTTTCCAACAAAAAAAGAGGCCAGATTAATTCAAAACCATCAAACATTCAGGGGACTAATTTTCGGCCTCGAAAACGGGGGTTTCCAAAAACAAAAATTCACGAAGATATTTTGGTAACCTGTAAGGTAACCATCTCTACCTTGTTTTGTTGTAATTGTTTTAAGGGCACCGTTTTCGGGATCGCAAATTTCCCTGGTTTACACCTTGAATCTATTATCGCGAGGTTGATTAGTCTTCTTCGGAATGTACAGGTGAAGGGTGGGGTTTCCCTCTAAATCACGGGAGCGTTCCGTCGCCGTGCCTTTTTTTACACATTCGCCGGTTCCCATTTTGGCAGTTTTGCTCACCCCCCAAAAAGACATGGTGCCTCAGAGGCTATGGTTGAAGAAATTTGCATTAAGCACTTCTTTGGTGAAGAAGAGGGGTTGAACTCTAAAAAAACACTGTTTTGGGACATAAATCTTGAAAAACTACAAAATCCAGCACAGTCTCTTACGTTAAAAAATTCTTTCCCCAGAACCGTTACTGCAGGACGGTGATTATTGGAGCCGTGACGGCGGCGCACCGTTTTGTGTAACACGTCTATTTGTTTGAATGTAAAAAAATTCTAACGGATGTGTGAGACGGGGGGCCGTGTCACCAATTTTTTTGGTGTGATTCGGCCCTTTAGGGGGACGGGGTGGTGCATGTGGTTTGTTCTTGGGGTCCGTTGGAAGACTTGTCCCACGGTACAGTTCAGCCCTTTTTTCAGCACTCTTTCATACAGTTTCCTTTGCCGAGAGGGAAAGGGGGGGGTATTGAGGGTCCCAAAGGGGGTTCAAAAGGCTATGATTCTCCTTCCACCTTGCTTCACTGTAGCGGCGAAAACCCCCCACTACACCCTCTCGCTTAAACCACCCCCTTCTGGGGGGCCAGGATTAGAGGCCCAGGGGGGACCTGCGCTGACCCCCTTTCCTCCGCCGACACACTGCAACATCAGCCAGGGAATCATCAGCCCGGACACACAGGCCCACGGCGCGCACCTCTTGTCCCCCCTTTATACATGACTCCTTCAAAAAAACAAAAGCCACGACCCCCTTTCCTCCCTCCTTGTGTGTATAGACAACTCCCAAAAATACTACCCCCCTCCACCCCTCACACTCCTTCATATAAAAATTTAACGCCTCTTTGTTTCACTATTCCTTTATCAAAAATACTCTTTCCCTGAAAATAACTCACCATTTTTTTTCCCCCCTTCTATTTTCTCCTTCCAACTGTTGTGTAACTTGTGTGGCCCGAGTCGAATGCGGGTTTTAAATTTAAAGGGGCCAACCCTATGCGGGATGTTTGTCTTTTCCATTGGGGCAGGGAGTCTAGCGGTAAAAGACCCATGGGTGGGGGGGGAGGGGGTCGCCAGTGAAGTATCCCAGGGGGAAGCGGCAGACCTGAGTTGACGTTTTACAATGGAGAGCAGCAGCGGAGGTGTTGATGTTTACATCTGCACGGCCATCTTGGGGGCCCAAAAATCGCTATCTTGTTGCCCCCTCTTATTTTCTCTTAAACTCCAAACCTTTTTTTTAGTATTATTAAATTTCTGTTGATAACACGTACAATTTGTGCTCAGTGAACTACGCTCAAAATAGATCCTCCAGACCCCTTTAGTAATACACCCCCGGCTGTTCTCTTCTCTGCCCGCCTCTCATGCGCTAATATGGCCCTTAGACGCAGGGGGAACTTTGCATTCCTTTTTAAGGAAAAAAAGCATCTTATGCGCCGGGAAAAACGGAATTATTAATTAATCGAAAAAATCCCCCTACGTTAAAATATATTCTCGTAATTAAATTCTGGGGTGCCTGCGGCTTTATTTGGACCTAATGTACATATCTGGCAAAAAATATCTTAAATTTTTGTTCCAAATATATCCGAAAAGGGCCCATCTTGGGAAATATCCAAAAATTCCCAAAATCACAGAAATTTTGACTTTATATATACTGAAATATATTATATATATATTGTATTTTGGAACCAATTTCGAGATTTATTTTGAAGAAAGATGGCTAGTTCAAAGAAAGTCAATCTGACTTTCTTCAGAAGAACATAAAGATCTCAAATTGGTATTAAATTACAATGTCAAACTATACCTACACAAAAAAGTATCACCCTGTCCATGTACATCAGAATGTTTCTGTAGTTTGCTTTTTCGTTTGTAGGGAGCTCTTTCACGTTGTAGCGTCCAGCATAGTCCCCTATCATTTTGGGGGACTGAATCGTCCTTGGTATCGGGTTTTTCCAGGGGGCAATGTCCTGGTGGAAACGTTCCCCCCCTCATCCTGACCGCGCCAAATTCTTTGGGGAAAGAAATCAGTGTAAATGGAAAAATGGTTTTTGAGTGACTCCAGCCCAAGCGCAGGGTAACTTTTAAACATTCATTTACAAGTTCCTCATAATTGATGCCGAACATTACCTAGGTATTCTTTAAAACACCCAAAAAACCTCTTAAACAGCTTTTTCCAGGGAAATTTTGGCTCTTTAAAAAGTCATCATCATTGATGTTGACAATTTGAGGGCCATTAAAAACACCTGCCTTTACTTTGGGCTTCAGATACAGTGCGTTAAAACTTTGCTAACAAATACTGAAAGCCACACCTTTTTTGATCCTGGCCTTCAAAAAATTTTTTCCTTTAAACCCCAAAGTTTCAGATGAAATGGGGTGTACACCTTTTCACTATCAAAAGGGTTTGACTACATTAAACCCTGCCGGGTGAGTCTTTCGGTGTGCTGGCCTTCCCTTTTTTTTTGAAATGTTTGCTGTCCCTCTAAGTCCCACAACAAAGAAACCATTGCTTATTAAACCAAACTGGAGTCCTAGAAAAAGGGAATTTACCTCAGTCCCACACGTTCCACTGATGTTTTTCATATTTACACAATAAAAAATCTTCATAGTTTAAATAAGTTTCACCTTTTTCATGGCCATGCGAAATTGGGAACACTGGGAAAGCTTATTTCCTTTATGAGAAGAAGGGCCTTTACGTTTTTTTTCCCTGAATCTAGAACAGCCGCCACTCACTCTTACATAGTGTGAGACTCAAAAATTGTTCCATAGTTGTAAACATCAAGCAGAAAACGAGCTTGTGTTCCATCTTGAAGAAGTTTGAAAGTTCTTTATTCTACGACAAAACGTGGTGATGAGAACTCCTTCTTGTAGCAAATTCCTTCCTTGAGACGAACCCAAAGACTTCACTTTTTCTCCTTGGAAATCTAGGTCCCTAGAAAGGTCATGTAGCTTTTTTCTACTGATGTTTTTGGGCTCTCTTTGTCTGCCATTTCTTAAAAGTCTGTATCCATGGGATTATCCTCCTCGTCAATCTGTTCACTTATAGCACTTGCAATTGGAACATTTGGAAACTGGGAGATCAGGACCATGTGGAACAGGCCTGAGGGCAAAGGTACTCAGGATCCTTTTTGCTCGTTTTTTTTATGAATATCCTTTGTGTTAGTGAGGCAGAAGTGCGTCAGTACTGTGATCCTTTTTTTCCCAAAACCTTTGGGGATGCCAAAAGCCATGCCTATGGCCGTTTGCCACGCATCCATTCTTCAAGTGGTTCACCGGGGGTTGCATGCTACGTGAGGGCCCATTTCTTATCTTGATCACCTAAGGGCCTTGAAGTAGCAGATAACTCTTTAACATTCTTTGTAAGAGGTTTTTTCAGACTCATGGGTAAAAATTCCCTATGTAAAAAAAACTGTCCGATGCATTCACACAGTTCGGGGCCCCCATCACGCCCGGGACAAGGTACTATTACGTAAAAACCAAATAAATTAGGACTCCACTAATCAAACACTCTATCTGCAAAGAAAAATAAAATTTTAAAAATATGTCAATAGCTGTAGATCATAGGTAAAAATTACTACACGCCTTAAACCCCCCGCCAATACGCAGCGCGCACACCCTCCCCCGCTCCTGCACAAACCCACTGACTCAAAACCTGCACTGCCCAAATAGGCTTGAGAAAAAAAAAGATTAAAGTTTAAAATGAAACATTGGGGAAACCTATTTCCCCTGATTTTACCCATATTTTTTCATGAATTGCGGGCTGGTTCTCAAAACTGGACGTGATAGAGTTAAATTTAACATCAGATTCGAGTTCAGCAGGGGCAAATTTTCCAGAATCAGCTTCATTTAGTCCAAACCATATCTTCGATTTTTTTTTGTCGCCCGTGTTATATGTCTAATTTTGCTTCAACATTAAAGGGACCTAAAAACGAGCCCCAAAGCATTGTGCCCCTAACGAGTGGCGTAGTAGGTGGAGCTTTTTGAGCCCCCCAAGGGGAAACCCCAGTCGTGGTTGTTTGCCGGGGCAGGGAGGGGGTTTTGTTTCCCCGATCCGTCCCTCTTTGCTCCCTCTCGCTTGCCCGCCCCCTTGACCTCCTGTGTTGTTGATAGGGCAAGAATAAGGGTTTAGTCAGAAACCATTCCCAGATCATTGCCCTAAACAAATCCCTATCAAAAAAAAGGGAATCTCCGAACAAATTGGCGTGTGTCCAAGGAGTGCCGATGCTGGGTTGCCAAATTCGACAGGAAAGGGGCCACACAACCCCTACCCCAAGAGAGGCCTGGCAACCCTAGAAGACGATTCTCGTTCCCAGACTATTGTAAGCGTGAAATTGAATCTAAACCCCCGTTGACGCAAAGGAATTAAAAGAAACAACCCAGAATTTTTGAGTGTTTTTGAGGTAGGGGTTGTGTGGCCGCCTTCCCGGTCGAACTTGGGCCCCCGCATCGGGGCACTCCCTTGGACCACGCCTTTGTTCGGAGATTGCCTTTGTTTGCAAAACCGGATTTGTTTAGGGCAATATCTGGGGAATGGTTTTTTGCACTAAAATCCTTATTCTTCCCATATCAACAACACGGGGCCCAAAAGGAGCGGCGGTGGGAAGTCGAGAGGGAGCAAAAGGGACGGGTCGGGGAACCAAAACCTCCCCCGCACCGGCAAACAACCCTGGCTGTGGTTTCCTTGGGGGCTCGAAGCTCCACCTATCCCCCACTCTGTGTAAAGGGGGCCAAAGCATTTCTCATTTTAGGTCCCTCTTAAAGTTGATACAAAAATTTGCATATAAATTTTCCCCCTCGCCCTGGGGGGACTAATTTAAAGTCGGGCACTGTATGTCTCGGGCCCTTACCGAACTTATTTGGTAAATCCCCGCATATCCGGGGTGGGAGAAAAAGTTTTTTAAAGCCCAAATTAATTTAACGAGGTCCCCCAAAGGCAAATTTATTGTACATATATTCATATATTTTTTTTTGGTGTTGAAAAATATATATCGTATATGCCGGGGTATGTCAATATTTTAACTCAAAAATCCTCCAAACTAGGAGTCGACTTTTTTCCGGTTTGAATATAAACCCTTTCCACAAAAAGGTTGATAATTAACAGTCTGCTAACACTCACTGTACGCCACATACCATAACTTTGACGGCCCCGCCCACAAATATTTTCCCAAATGAAACTGAGTTTTGTATACTATTTTTTACTATAAAAGCGCAAATATAGTAAACAACTTCCTCAGACGGGATCAAAATAGAAAATACACCACCATCACCATTTTTCCCCGCCAAAGGACTGTAAAAATTGTTGATTGAAACAATCACCCCTCACTAATTTGGAAAAACCCTCTACTGTAAACACTTTCATCAGCTGGTCGACGAGCCCTTTGCGCCCTAATCACCACACGGCCACGGAACTATGGGTCCCTCACACTTGGTAAACATCACTCACTCACCTGACTTCTTGTGAAGGGGAAAGTCAGTCACTCACTTACACTGCACTTGGAATTAATTTGCTCACTTTAAAATGGGAAAGAGATGACAGATTTAAGAGGATTGGAGATGACTTGAATGGAGATCAGATGTAGTTATGGACAGGAGCAAGAGGCAATCTGTCTATCCTGGTCACCCCTAATGGTTCTAGGGAATAGGCCTCAAAGTGTAGCATACAGACCAACCATCAAAGCTACACCTCCAGCAGAGTGCATTATCTGCCACTGTCTGCCCTCAAGTAGAAGAGGAAAGAAAGGACAAACCTTAAGTGTTCACACATATTTTGATATGAATCATAGATCATAGCTTTAGTGGCCTTAAGATGCAGTTGACATTGGTGCTCTCTCTGCAATTTGAAACCTGAGACTAGCTTGATTTATGGAAGATGTTTTCTGTTTCCCTTGAGTAATATGTTCCTGGGAGGACCTTTATGGACCAGTGACACTCATGCTTCATTACAGGAGGTGTTGGGGGTGACAAGCGTGGATGATGTGGTGGAGCGGCTCAACACACAGGGCAACACCCGGAGCACCTTCGCCAGCTGCGCTCTGTCACCCTGGAGGAGGTGACGCGGCTCAAACAGGAGAAGGAGACCATGCACGAGGAGCTGCACCGCGTCAAGTACACCACCACGGAGGACGCTGCAAGGTGACTCCTCAAAACCCCATTAATGCCATAAATGCCTATTATATTTCTGCTCGTAATCATGCCAAATCTTTACTTCCAACTTACCAAAAACTCCTTCATTCATAGAAACTGTCAAAATCCTTCTGAATCAAATTCCTCTCGTGACTTCTGGCATCTAGCTAATAACATCCCTAACAATTTTTCTTCTTCATCTATCCCTCCTATGCTTCACCCAGATGGCTCCACAGCTGTCTCATCTATTTCTAAAGCTGAACTCTTCGCTCAAACCTTTGCTGAAAATTCCACTCTGGTTGATGAAGGGCTTGTTCCTCCTTCTCCTCCACCCTCTGACTATATCATGCCTGTTATTAAGATCCTTCGCAATGATGTTTTTTTTGCCTTTTCTGGCCTAGATCCTCGGAAGGCTTACGGTCCTGACGGAGTCCCTCCTATTGTTCTCAAAAATTGTGCTTCTGTGCTTGCACCCTGCCTGGTCAAACTTTTCCGTCTTTCTCTATCTACAATACCCTCCCGAGTTTCGCGCTTGCTTTCTTCCCAAGGCATAGCGCGAAACTCGGGTATTGAAAACCATGTAAAAATGCTAATTTAGTCCGGTACGAGGTGTACCTACCGTATTTTACAGCTTATAAGGCTCACTTTTTCCCCAAAAAATATCCTGAAAATGCCCCAAGCCCTTGTCCACCCAGCAGTGAATGGGTACCGGGTGTTAGCCAAGGGTTTGTGACCCGCCTCCCAGGGTGGTGGCTTCGGCCAATACTACGTAGAGGAGAGGAAGGAGGAGATGAGCTTGAGTTGGGAGTCACCCAGCGGATGCTGTCGGTGAAGCCTTTGGTCCGGCGTTCTCCCACACACGTAGTATTCTGTTGGGAGGGAAGCAAAAGGGGAAGCAAAACTAGGTGTTTTCATTTTCCCCTCCTTCCTCTCTCTGCATCACATTCATACGGGGTCCCCCCCTCACTGAGGGGCCCCCTGCCTCTCATTCTCTCATGCGTGCTCTCCAAGAATTCTCCAAGAATTCTTTTACACTTTCAGCCACACGACTGTCACTCCTCCACTCAGCACATAACCCCAGCAGGTACTCCATCTGCCTATCCACACTCCTGTCTCTCATCTCTCGCCATTCTTCCACTCTGACTTCTCCTACCACTACTTCCAACATCTTTGTTCTAGCATACTCATACCGTTCACATTCCACATCAAGTACTCCACAGTTTCATCCTCCTGTCCACACATCACACACGTCTTGCTAACACCATTCTTTCATCTGTACTACGACTATTTCCTCTTTAGCGATACTTGATCTTGATATTGCCGTAGGTATAAATCTTTCTCTGCCCGTTGAGTGGCCTAAGAACCCCACATGCTTCCCTTACTCTACACTATTGTGAGTGCATCGGAGGCCCTGGGGGCGACTACTCTAATCAAAGCTCACTATAAATATCCTCTGCGCCACCCGGCGAGGCCAAACCTCACAGCCTCGAGGGTGATACCCCGNTTTTACCCTTTGCGAATTTGATCTTGATATTTTGCCTGGGGATAAAATCTTTCTCTGCACCGTGGGGGGCCTAAGAACCCCACATGTTCCCCTTAACTTACCTACTATGTAGTGCATCGGAGGCCACATGGGGCGACATGACCTCTAATCACAAGCGTCATATAAATATCCTGCCTGCGCCACCACGGGCGAGGGCCAACCATCACAGCCCTCGAGGGAAGCTCCAGGGCCTACTATCCCACCCCTGGAGGTCACTGTCTAACGGCACTGTAGGCACACACACACACCAAAAAAAAAAAAAAAAAAATGTATGAAGCAATGCGAAACTCGGGGAGATAATGCGCGAAAGTCGGGATGGTAAGAATTTAGGACTCAGCACGAAACTAGCGGATCGCGAAACTCGCATAGCGTGAAACTCGGGAGGGTACTGTACTTCCACCTTTCCTTCTTGCTGGAAGTTTGCTCACATCCAACCTGTTCCTAAGAAGGGTGACCGTTCTAATCCTTCAAACTACCGTCCTATAGCTTTGACTTCCTGCCTTTCTAAAGCTTTTGAATCTATACTTAGTAAGAAGATTCTTAAGCATCTATCTGCTCACAATCTTCTATCTGATCATCAGTACGGTTTCCGTAAAGGGCGATCTACTGGCGATCGTCTAGCTTTCCTAACTGAATCTTGGTCATCCTCCTTTAGGGGTTTCGGTGAAACTTTTGCTGTTGCCCTTGACATATCAAAAGCTTTTGATAGAGTCTGGCACAAATCTTTAATTTCCAAACTACCTTCATTCAGTTTCTATCCTCCTCTCTGTACCTTCATCTTAAGTTTCCTTTCAAACCGTTCTATTGCAGCTACTGTAGACGGACATTGTTCTTCTCCTAAATCTATCAATAGTGGTGTTCCCCAGGGTTCTGTCCTATCACCAACTCTCTTTCTATTATTCATTAATGATCTTCTAAATCTAACTCAAAGCCCTATCCACTCCTACGCTGATGATTCTACCCTGCATTTTTCAACGTCGTTTATTAGACGTCCAACTCAACAGGAGCTAAGTGATTCACGGAGAGATGCCACCGCGCGCCTAACTTCTGATCTTTCTATAATATCTGATTGGGGCAAAGCAAACCTTGTTTTGTTCAATGCCTCAAAAACCCAATTTCTTCACCTATCTACTCGACAAAACCTACCAGATAACTGTCGTATCTGCAACTGTTGTTTATTGCATATGAACTTTCTTGTGTTTCCTATCTTCTAGCATAGTCGGGTTCAAGAAACACACTTTCCTTTCTGCCGTTATTATTTCACACATCTTTCTCCTTCTATATTAGACAAAGCTTCATATAAGGCATGCGTCACTCCCTGACTGATTCATAATTCACAAACATCCTACCACTTAAACATTCTAACACATTGAAATTGGCTGCGTTACTACCTAAATGAGAGGACTACCTCACCGAAAACAACTTCTACTTATCTTTAAGAAGCCCATGGTTAGTCAGAGGTATAATGAGTATACGTCTACCTCAGTGTACATCTTATATAGGGCATACATATTTTAAGGTAGTTGGCAATTATCTGTCGTCCTCACTAACTTATTTCCTAAACACGCCTACATAATTTCTATTGGTCTTTTCTTCCTTATTGACACACCTCTCATCTCCCATAAGCTTAGTATTTCCAAGCTCCACCTCCTTACACCCTACACAATATTTTAACATTCACCATTGGCTATGTATCTCCTTCCTACACAATTTAAGGCGTGCTAAACTATTCTTCTCTTGTCATTTAACGAGAGCTACTTTAGACACGCCCACACACTTTCTAATAAACGCCCATACCAGTTATTTCTTATATATGGGGGGGGGGGGGGTCCGGTTATGGTGTGGGTAACGACATCTGTTTTTGCTCTCTATCCCCATGTCCTATGTTTACAACGGTCATATGGTCAATTGCCTTTCCTTCGCACCTGGTTCTTAAGTCCCTACATCTGGCTTTAGTCGCCCTCCTCTGTTAACATAACAACCTTCCCTTGTCCTTCTCTTATTCTCATTTATTTATTTTCTCTCTCCCATTTATCTCTTCATTTCTTTTCTCCTATCAACTTCTTAATGTCTTCTTACTCGCTCTGCATGTGCAAAAGCGGCTCTGCAACATAACTATCCCCTCTTTTTCAATGACACTCAACTATCTCCTTCTTCTACAATGAACATTCTTGGACTTCATTAAAACTTCATTCTTCATTAAAAATCTGAACTGGAGATCTCACATCTCATCTCTTGCTAAAACAGCTTCTAAGAAATTAGGTGTCCTGTGGCATCTGCATCCTTTTTTTTCTCCCTCCCAGTTGCTTGCTCTCTACAGGGGCCTTATCTCCCATGTATGGAGTATGTCTCACATGTTTGGGAGGATCCACTCCTACAGCTCTCCTAAACAGGTTGAGTCAAAAGCTTTTCGTCTCATCAACTCCCCTCCTCTGACGGACTGTCTTCAATCTTTAAATAACCGCCGGAATGTTGCTTCTCTTGCTATCTTATACCGTTATTTTCATGCTCACTGCTCTTCTGAACTTGCTAACTGCATGCCTCCCCCCTCCCACGGTCTCGCTGCACAAGACTTTCTACTCATTCTCATCCCTATTCTGTCCATCTTTCTAATGCAAGAGTTAATCAGTATCTTTTTTCTTTCATCCCTTTCATAGGTAAACTCTGGAACTCTCTTCCTGTTTCTATTTTCCACCTTCCTACGACTTAAATCTTTTCAAGAAAAGAGTGGCAAGACACCTCCCGAACTAAATTGGCCCACCCCTCTTTTTTTATTCTCTTACTGTCTTCTTTATAGGGACTGGCAACTAAGCGGGCTTGTGTTACCTTTTTTGTTGTGCCCTTGGCCAGTCCTTTGTGATGTAAAAAAAAAAAAAAAAAAACAACTTCCAAGAACAACACCCTAGAAGGAAAATGGTGGCTAAGAGAAATTAACTCCGTGGTAGAGAATAATCATGATGGAAGTTAGTTTTGAAATGAAAAGTCTTGATAGTTTGCAAGATATGCTTTGCAGTGATATCAGTCAGTACCCTTGAGTCTGAGGTAATATTGAAATGGCATGTCTGAACTCATTTCACTGATCATGACAGATTACATTGTGCACATGAACATACGTAGTAAGATTTTCATTAAGTTTGCCTTTCTCATACATGGAAGATGAAAACAGAATAGAATATCCAATAATATAAAACAAATGCTGCTATTGTTTCCCTCTTGTTGTGAGATTCAGGAAAGAAGCAAGGAACAAAATATTGAAAAGAAAAGCAAAAGAAAGTTGCATCTGCTTAATAATTGTTTTGCAGGAATGTGTAATGCCTCAGTGTAGGGGTTTCCACTTTCCAGTCATCTATTTTATCCCTTGTTCCCCCTTTAGGGCATGTTGCAAATCCACACAGGTCAAGGCCACCACAGACAGGCTCCATGTCAAGCCTTGGAGACCTGCTGACTGGTCCGTCCATGTCTATACAGTACAATAAACATGATTATCAAAGCTGTTGCTTGAATTCATGGTCTGGCTTGTCACAATGTAGCAATACAAAGAGACATACATTTATTGTTGTGTCTCAAAGCATGGTTGCATAGAATGCGCCAATAGTCCCTGTGCTGCAAAGGGTGATACAAGGAGTAAGAGTTAAGGACTGGAATCCCATAGTCTGAGGCGTTTGTATGAAATACAAAAAAAACAAAAGTTATTTTTATTTTGGTTTGGCATCTTAAATATTGGTTTGCTTCCTTTTTTCTGTTTTTCTTGGATGATGTCTTGCATATGCTCAATAGTACATTGTGCTAAGAATATCCATTACGGTGGTTTGATTACACTTTTCCATTTTTCGAGATTTTCACTTTGAAGCCCGTGTGGTCTATGCAGTACATATAGTGATTGACAGGCATTAGGCTCGTGTGTTCATAAGGTATGATGATATGGAATGTGGTATCAATGAATGAGAAAAGACTGCTCTCCAAACACTAAAAATGTTCTCCTTTACAATTACAACTGCCAGGATGGTTGAAGAGATCAATGAACTGAAGCAGCGCATGGGGGAGCAGGAACGGATGAAGGAGGATCTGGCCACACGCCACGATGGGACCATGAAGGTGCTCACAGGGGTCAGGGCCGGGCTGGAGCACGCTGCTGAGAAACTCGAGGTAAGCTGTGTTGTGATGGTCAACTGCCATTAGTAAAGTCCTCTTAGTAACAGACTTCTAGCAGTGGCAGTGGCTAAAGAATCAGCTGACAGAAATGGTGAACACAGTTTAAAATGGCAGATTATAAAATTATCAACTCCCTTGTATCCTGCTCCACACTTTTTCTGCATTTGGAGAAGTTCTGAGCTTTCTCCTTTGTGATCTCTATTCTATTCCTAAAATGCAATCTTAGATAGTGTTCTCTTCCTTTTTAAGAATATATCCATACCATCTTGGGTATTCCTCCCTCCCTACTACTATTACTGGAAGACAACCTGAAAGGAAATGAGAACAGTGGTTAGAGACGAGAAATCAGCATGGAGGGAAGTGACAGGCGGAGTACCACAGAGAAGTCTTAACACCGATAATGTTCTTGATATAGATGAATGACCTGCCAAATGGAGTAAATAGCCTTACAAATATGTTTGTCATTGATGCAAAGTTGATGAAGATAAAAAAAAAAAAAATTGTGAAGAATTACAGAACGATTTAATAAAAGATATGATTGGAGTAATGAATGGGAAATGAAATTTAATGCAAGTCAATGTCATGTACTGAAAATGGGGAAAAGTGGCAATAGACCTCGTTGGACATACAAGTTGAGAAATTATGTAATTGTAAGAAAAAGTGAAGAGAGACTTAGGAATAGTGTTTTAGGATGATCTGTCACCAGAGAAGCATATAGAGTATGTAATGGTACATATAGAATGATGAGGAACATCAGGCTAGCTTTTCACTTCATGGATGAAGATATGATGAAGGAAATAATCACCACAATAATAAAACCGAAAATAGATTATGCCAAAATCATGATTTTCTCACAGAATAAACAATATATATATATTTTTTTAAAGAATACAAAATGATTGCAACTAAGATGGTGCCTGAATTGAAAGATCTAACCTACAAAGAAAGACTAAAGGAAAGGATGTTGCCAACACTTAGTAAAAGAAGAGAGAGGTGGAGACTCAGTTACTGGATATAAATTGACAAATAAGCTGGAACAAGTTGACAAAAAAGACCTGCTATCTTGAAGAGAAAAAGAGGCTGGATATATGAGAGGATACATGGAAAAAAAAGAAAAAGGAAAATGTTTGTATAACACAAAAAATAATAGTTTGCCTCAGAAGTATAGATGCCTGGAATGGACTAGAAGTGATGGCAGCAAAAACTGCACATCAGTTTAAAGAAATAATTGATAAGCATAGATACCCAGACAGGACCACACGAGTACAGCTCAGGTCCTGTCTGCTACAACTCGGTCAATACACATGGGTGGGACAGTTGATATAGGTGGGGGGAAGGAAGCTCACAGCCAACACAATAACTACTGTCCTCGGGAACTACCTCCCTAGCTAAAGCGTGGGCCTGATCTAGGTGTCCTATTCTCCTAGTATTAAATAGAAAAAGGTTGACTGTACCGTAGATAACACTAAAGTCACCAGGACAACGTTTCTTTTTTATTTACAGACGTCTGGTGGCGTTAATACTTACATTTCTACATCCATGATTTCAGGAAAGTTAGAAGGGGCTATCTGGAGAGCCTGTGTCATTTTGTGTCTTCATCTGTGTTGTATTATGGCTATAAATGAACAATTACCAAAATAAAAACTGAGTGGCGACGTTGGTAACGGGCTACACTAGGATCGCCAGCTAGTGTTTATTTCCTGAGTATCCTCCCGCCGTCATCGTCGCCCGAAAAAAAACGAGTAGCGAAATTTGAAACAGTTTATTTGTAGATACAAAGCATAAAACAACGCTGAAACAGGATAGATTATACAGTCATGATATAAACTACTGTGTATCATCTTCAGTGGCACATACAAATCAGTAGTGATGCTATAATTTGTAATATTTGGCGCCTGGCGACATTATTGCAGGTGGCGACTATAGTGTTATCTACGGTAGATCAACTGAGATGCAGGTGTTTGTGTTGAGATTGTTGCTGTGTTGACAGAACATGGGGGAGGCGAGAGAACATAGAGATACCTCAGTAAAGAATAAAACTTAAAAATATGTTAATAATAAATAGTAATAATAAATGATAAAAAGATAAAACTATTCTTAGTATTGATGTGTCATTTAACCCCTTCACTGCGGATATCAAATTCATAGGCCTAGCCCCCTGTGCGGCAGGTTTAATTAATATATAAAATAATTACTGATCATATTTTAAAGTGCCTAAATGAATAGGATGCTCATTCCATACCAGAAAATCTATGTTTGGTCTTGGTGGATGCTACCACCTAAGTGAAGAGTTACGTCAAAGTGCAGCAACAGGGCCGTGACCGTGCTGCCAGGCGCACAATGAAACCACTTACTACTCAACATAATACAGCTTATTTTGGTACATAAATGCTTCATTCATGCATTCATTCATTCATTCATACTTCTGTCTTATATCCATCAAGAATATGTTGAATATCTTGACTATTTAGCCTCGCCATTGAAGTAGAGGGCGCGGCAGCGTCGACACGTCGTACTGTACCGCTTGACCTTATTAGTCATACTAACTCACTCAAGCAGGAAAAGAGGTTCTATTATATCGCAGCACTTGACACTGATGCCATACAAGCCTATCACAGCGAATATTTACCCACAATATCATTGAGTGCGGAGTTTAAATACAGAAACCCTATATGTACCAGCCGCAGTGAACCCTAAGATAGCTGAGAGACCGTATTTGTACCAGCCGCAGTGAAGGGGTTAATAAAGAGGTCATGATTCCAGATTTAAGTAAGATAAAGGAGATATTTGCTGGAGCTAATGAAGTGGAGAGTTTCTTTATCGAGGTGCTAAACTTAGAAGAAAGTTTGAAAATGCAAGAAAAAATAATTGAAGAATTGAAGGATTACGTTAAAGACGTGAACAAAGGAGATAAACAACAAAATACAGAGGAACAAGGTACACAAATGTAGTGGTTATGCATCAGGAGGGTTGGAGAGATGGAAAGCAACAATGGTCATGGGTCAGGAGGGTTGGAGAGATGGAAAGCAACAGTGGAAGAATTCAGAGAGGTGATGAAGATGAAGAGAATGAACGTCGAACATGAGGGGAAAAAAAGGCTAAGGAAAGAAGAGGAAGAAGGAAAAGAGGCTGAAATGAGTGATCCAAAGGTTAACAGCTGAGAACTTGCGACTCAGAACAATACTTGATGACTTAGAAGCAAAGTAACAACAGGAGAACATTGTAAGGATCCATAATGTACAAGAAGGATGAAACAAAATACAGGAGGAAAAGGAAACTGATCCAGGAAAATTATTGTGGAGCAATAAGAGGATATTGATGATCAGCTGGGGCAAGAGGTAATCAATGTACTGAATTAGACCCTAAGAATTAAATGGGCTACATATACTGATGTGAAAAAGTGAGTAAAAATGTGTGGTATTCTCATAGGCAGTAGAAGTCTCCTGTCTTGGTACTTTTTTTCTTCTTTTAATATACATTTGTACCTATAGCACCTGTAGGTGTAGTGCCTTCCAGAGCTCAAATGGTAGGCCCTTGAGATTCACTTGAAGACTGCGATGGTTGGCCCTCGCCCTTGGTGGCGTAGGCAGGATTGTTATAGTGACGCCTGTTATTAGAGGCTCATGCCGCCCCTCTGTGTCCTCCGATGCACTTACCGTCGAGGGTAAAAGTTAATGGGCAGCATGTGGGTGATCTTAGGCCACTCGGCAGTTGCAGAAAGATTTTAAGTGGATTTTGGCATCCTTCGGGGATCAAATTCAGCTCATCGAGTATGCCACTTGCAGGCAGTAACCACTCTGCCACTGCCACCATTGTCCCCATTGCCTCCCTCCTTGACTTGTCTGTCACTTTCCCCAAGTTTGTTTTTTTGGTTATGGATGCTCAGTAGGCTTACACTTCATTACAGTACACAAAAGACTTTACAATGATGAGTGTTACATTAATCATTATTCATCATATCTCCCTGATGCTTCTCAGAGCCCTGAAGAGCCACGTCCAGCCCGCAGTGAGGTGAACTCCCCGCTGGAGTACCTGGTGGTGCTGATGGAGTACAACCAGACACAGGCCGACGCCCTCATGCAGCAGATCAGCGACGCCTCTCACCTCCACCACAAGGTCAGGACTACAAATGTACAAAACATTTCAGCTGCATAACAACTACATTCCGTAAAACAGTTTGCTCAGGATTGGTATTGTGGAAATTTATGTCACATACATATATTTAATTTGAGGTCTTACCTATACAAAACCCATCGTCTATCTCATCCCGACACAATACCCCAACTAGTCAACTAACTAGGATACTTAAAGGTGGATAGTAGGGTTGAATTACGTAGGCTTGATTAATACTGCCTGTCTTGTGATCCGAAGTGGTCAGCCGTGATCGAGGCCGCCCATGAAGGGCGAAGGTGGAGTTATTGTTATGGGCGTCAGGAGGTTTTCACACCAAGTTATCCACGATGCGCGGCTATAATCACTTGTGTCGTATTTTAACACGTCCTATTGTTTTTTAACACTTATGTGCAAAGAGTCTATATACAATTCTCTCATATATACAAATCCACGTATATACCGTATTTGCCGGCGCATAAGACGCAGTTTTTCCCCTTAAAAAGGAATGCAAAGTTCACCCTGCGTCTAATGCGGCAATATTAGCGCATGAGAGGTCGGGCAGAGAATGCAGAACAGCCGGTGGTGTATTACTAAAGGGGTCTGGAGTGATCTGTAAAGTTCACTGAGCACAAATTAGTAACTGTGTTATCAACAGTAATGCATAATACTAAGAAAAGGTTGGAGTTTAAGAGAAAATAAGAGCTGGGGCAACAAGATAACGATTGTTGCTGCCAAAATGGCCGTGTCAGATGTAAACATCATCCACCCCCCGCTGCTGCTCTCCATTGTAAAATGTCTGATATCTCAGGTCTGCCGCTTCACCTGGGATACTTCACTCGGCGACGCCCTCCGCGCACCCACCATGGGTCATTACCGCTCAGACTCCTCCCCGCACCCATGGAAATGACAAACATCCCGCATATTAGATGTCGCCTTAATTAACCCGTATTCGACTCGGGCCACACAAGTTGACACAACAGTTGGAAGGAGATGATAGAAGGGAGGCAAAAAATGGTGATGTTATTTTCGCTGGAATTAGTATTGTTGATAAATGGAATAGTGAAACAAAGAGCGTGTTAAAGTTTTATTTGAAGGAGTGTGAGCAGTGAGAGGGAGGTGTAGTATCTTGGGGAGTCTGGCTATACACACAAGGATGGAGAAAGGGCGTCGTGGCTTTGTTGTTTATTTGACAGCGAGTCATTGTATAACGTGATGACAAGAGGTGCGCGCCGTGTGTGTCTCTGTGTGTCCTGTGGCTGACTGAATTACCTGGCTGATGTTGCAGTTGTGTCGGCGAGGACAAGTCAGATCAGCGTCAGGTCACCCTCGGGCCTCTAATCCTGGTCCCAGACAGGGGGGTGGCCTAAGCCGATGCAGGTGTGTATGTGCGTGTGTGTTTTAGCGCCGCTACAGTGGTAAGCAGGGTGGGATAGGAGACATCATAGGCCTTTGTACCACCTTGACCCCTCAATCCTCACCCCTGTACTTCTACGGATAAGGAAACTGTATGAAAGAGTGCTAGTAAAAAGGCTGCAACTGTACCTGTAGGACAAGTTTTCCACACGGTACACCAAGACCAAGACCATCACTGAACTACACCGTCTGCCTCAAGGCCGAATCACACCATAAAATCATGGTGACACGGCACCGTCTCATCACATCCGTTATAATTTCTTACATTCAAACAAATAGACGTCTTACACAAACGCGTGCGCCGCCGTCACGGCTCCATACAATCACCGTTCTGTCACGTAACGGTTCTGGGGAAGATATTTTAACGTAGAGACTGTGCCGTGCTGATTATTTTAGTTTTCCAAGGCTTTATGTACCCAAAACAGTGTCTTTTAGAGTTCAAACTCCTAGTTGAACCGAGTTGAACTCTAAACGCACGTTTTGGGTACATAAAGCCTGAGAAAACTACAAAAATATCAGCCGGCACAGGTAAGAAAAAATTGAATCTCATTAGTAAAGATATTCTTTCACCAGAAACCGTTACGTGGACAGAACGTGATGATTGGAGCTCGTGACGGCGGCGCACCGTGTAGGTATTAAGACGTCTATTGTTTGAATGTAAGAAATATTAACGGATGGATGAGACGGTGCCGTTGTCACCATGATTTTATGGTGTGATTCGGCTTGAGGCAGGACGGTGTAGTTTTGATGGTCTTGGTCTTGGTGTACAGATTGTTGAAAACTTGTCCTACAGGTACAGTTGTGCAGCCCTTTTTACTAGCACTCTTTATTACAGTTTCCCTTATCCGTAGAAGGACAGGGGTGGGATGGAGGGGTCAACGGTGGTACAAGGCCTATATGTCTCCTACCCACTCTGCTTACCACTGTAGCGCGCTAAAACACACACGCACATACACACCTGCATCGGCTTAGGCCACCCCCCTGTCTGGTGACAGGATTAGAGGCGAGGGATGACCTGACGTGATCTGACTGTCCTCGCCGACACAACTGAACATCAGACAGTAAATTCAGTCAGCCACAGACACACAGAGTACCACACGGCGCGCACTCTTGTCATCACGTTTTTATACAATGACCGCTGTCAAATAAACAACAAAGCACGACGCCCTTGCTCCATCTTGTGTGTATAGCCAGTGGACTCCCCAAGATACTACACCTCCCTTCTCACTGCTCACATCCTCAAATAAAAACTAACACGCTTTCTTTGTCTTCACTATTCCATATCAACAATACTAATCAGCGAAAATAACATCACATTTTGCCTACCTTCTATCAATCTTCCTTCCAACTGTTGTTTCAACTTGTGTGGCCGAGTGAATAGGGTTAAGTAAGGCGACTCTAATATGCGGGAGATGTTGTTCGTCATTTCCATGGGTTGCGGGGAGGAGTCTGAGCGGTGGGGTAAGCCCCATGGTGGGTTCGCGGAGGGCGTCGCCGAGTTGAATATCCCAGGTGAAGCGGTCAGACCTGAGATATACAGACATTTTACAAGGAGAGAGCAGCAGCGGGGGTGGATGATGTTTCCATCTGACACGGCCATTTTGGCAGCAACAATCGTACCTGTTGCCCAGCCTCTTATTTTCTCTTAAACTCCAACCTTTCTTAGTATTATGCATTACTGTTGATAAAACACAGTTACTAATTTGTGCTCAGGACCTTTACAGATCACTCCAGACCCTTTTAGTAATACACCACCGGCTGTTGTTCAGTTCTCTGCACGACTCTCATGCGCTAATATTGCGCATTAGACGCAGGGTGAAACTTTGCAATACTTTTAAGGGGCAAAACTGCGTCTATGCGCGGCCCAATACGGTATATACGTGGATTTGTAATATCGAGATGAATTGTATATAGACTCTTTGCCACATAAGTGTTTTAAAAAACAATAGACGTAGTTAAAATACGACACAAGTGATTATAGCCGCGCAGCGGGATAACTTGGGTGAAAACCTCTGAAGCCCATACCAATAACTCACCTTCGCCCTTCATTGGCGGCTTCGATCACGGCTGAACCACTTCGGATCACAAAGGACAGGCAGTAAGTATTAATCAAACCTACGTAATTCAACCTACTATCACCTTTAAAGTATCCTAGTAGTTGACTTAGTTGGGGTATGTGTCGGGATGAGATAGCGATGGGTTTGTATAGGTAAGACCTCAAATTAAATATATGTATGTGACATAAATTTCCACAATACCAATCCTGAGCAAAACTGTTTTCGGAATGTAGTTGTGATGGACCAGCTGAAATGTTTGTACACATTTGTATCCTGACCTTGTGTTGGAGGTGAGAGGCGTCGCTGATCTGCGGCATGAGGGCTTCGGGCCTGTGTCTGGTTGGACTCCATCAGCACCACCAGGTACTACAGCGGGGAGTTCACTCACTGAGGGTCTGGACACCGTGGCTCTTCAGGGCTCTGAGAAGCATCAGGGAGATATGTCATAGATATGATGAATAATGATTAATGTAACACTCATCATTGTAAAGTGCTTTTGTGTTACTGTCTATGAAGTGTAAGCCACTGCAGCATCCATAACCAAAAACAACTTGGGGAAAGTGACAGACAAGTCAAGGAGGAGCAATGGGGACAATGGTGCAGGGCCCAGGAGTGGTTACTGCCTGCAAGTGGCCATCTCGAAATGAGCTGAATTTGATCACGAAGGATGCAAATCCACTTTAAAAATCTTTTCTGCAAACTGCGAGTGGACATAAGATCAACCACATGCTGCCCATTAAACTTTTACCATCGACGTAAGTGCATCGGAGGACACAGGGGGCGGCATGAGCCTCTAATAAACAGGCGTCACTATAACAATCCTGCCTACGCCACCAAGGGCGAGGGCCAACCATCGCAGTCTTCAAGTGAATCTCAAGGGCCTACCATTTGAGCTCTGGAAGGCACTACCCCTTACAGGTGCTATAGGTACAAATGTAATTAAAAGAAGAAAAAAAGTACCAAGACAGGAGACTTCTACTGCCTATGAGAATACCAAAACATTTTACTCACTTTTTCACATCAGTATATGTAGCCCATTTAATTCTTAGGGTCTAATTCAGTACATTGATTACCTCTTGCCCCAGCTGATCATCAATATCCTCTTATTGCTCCACAATAATTTCCTGGATCAGTTTCCTTTTCCTCCTGTATTTTGTTTCATCCTTCTTGTACATTATGGATCCTTACAATGTTCTCCTGTTGTTACTTTGCTTCTAAGTCATCAAGTATTGTTCTGAGTCGCAAGTTCTCAGCTGTTAACCCTTTGGAATCACTCATTTTCAGCCTCTTTTCCTTCTTCCTCTTCTTTCCTTAGCCTTTTTTTCCCCTCATGTTCGACGTTCATTCTCTTCATCTTCATCACCTCTCTGAATTCTTCCACTGTTGCTTTCCATCTCTCCAAAACCCCCCTGACCCATGACCATTGTTGCTTTCCCCTCTCTCCAACCCTCCTGATGCATAACCACTACATTTGTGTACCTTGTTCCTCTGTATTTGTTGTTTACTCCTTTGTTCACGTCTTTAAACGTAATCCTTCAATTCTTCAATTATTTTTTCTTGCATTTTCAACTTTCTTCTAAGTTTAGCACCTCGATAAAGAAACTCTCCACTTCATTAGCTCCAGCAATATCTCCTTTATTCTTACTTAAATCTGGAATCATGACCTCTTTTAACCCCTTCACTGCGGCTGGTACAAATACGGTCTCTCAGCTATCTTAGGGTTCACTGCGGCTGGTACATATAGGGTTTCTGTATTTAAACTCCGCACCTCAATGATATTGTGGGTAAATATTCGCTGTGATAGGCTTGTATGGCATCAGTGTCAAGTGCTGCGATATAATAGAACCTCTTTTTCTGCTTGAGTGAGTTAGTATGACTAATAAGGTCAAGCGGTACAGTACGACGTGTCGACGCTGCCGCGCCCTCTACTTCAATGGCGAGCTAAATAGTCAAGATATTCAACAATTCTTGATGGATATAAGACAGAAGTATGAATGAATGAATGAATGCATGAATGAAGCATTTAGTACCAAAATAAGCTGTATTATGTTGAGTAGTAAGTGGTTTCATTGTGCGCCTGGCAGCACGGTCACGGCCCTGTTGCTGCACTTTGACGTAACTCTTCACTTAGGTGGTAGCATCCACCAAGACCAAACATAGATTTTCTGGTATGGAATGAGCATCCTATTCATTTAGGCACTTTAAAATATGATCAGTAATTATTTTATATATTAATTAAACCTGCCGCACAGGGGGCTAGGCCTATGAATTTGATATCCGCAGTGAAGGGGTTAAATGACACATCAATACTAAGAATAGTTTTATCTTTTTATCATTTATTATTACTATTTATTATTAACATATTTTTAAGTTTTATTCTTTACTGAGGTATCTCTATGTTCTCTCGCCTCCCCCATGTTCTGTCAACACAGCAACAATCTCAACACAAACACCTGCATCTCAGTTGATCTACCGTAGATAACACTATAGTCGCCACCTGCAATAATGTCGCCAGGCGCCAAATATTACAAATTATAGCATCACTACTGATTTGTATGTGCCACTGAAGATGATACACAGTAGTTTATATCATGACTGTATAATCTATCCTGTTTCAGCGTTGTTTTATGCTTTGTATCTACAAATATAAACTGTTTCAAATTTCGCTACTCGTTTTTTTTCGGGCGACGATGACGGCGGGAGGATACTCAGGAAATAAACACTAGCTGGCGATCCTAGTGTAGCCCGTTACCAACGTCGCCACTCAGTTTTTATTTTGGTAATTGTTCATTTATAGCCATAATACAACACAGATGAAGACACAAAATGACACAGGCTCTCCAGATAGCCCCTTCTAACTTTCCTGAAATCATGGATGTAGAAATGTAAGTATTAACGCCACCAGACGTCTGTAAATAAAAAAGAAACGTTGTCCTGGTGACTTTAGTGTTATCTACGGTACAGTCAACCTTTTTCTATTTAATACTAGGAGAATAGGACACCTAGATCAGGCCCACGCTTTAGCTAGGGGAGGTAGTTCCCTCGAGGACAGTAGTTATTGTGTTGGCTGTGAGCTTCCTTCCCCCCACCTATATCAACTGTCCCACCCATGTGTATTGACCGAGTTGTAGCAGACAGGACCTGAGCTGTACTCGTGTGGTCCTGTCTGGGTATCTATGCTTATCAATTATTTCTTTAAACTGATGTGCAGTTTTTGCTGCCATCACTTCTAGTCCATTCCAGGCATCTATACTTCTGAGGCAAACTATTATTTTTTGTGTTATACAAACATTTTCCTTTTTCTTTTTTTTCCATGTATCCTCTCATATATCCAGCCTCTTTTTCTCTTCAAGATAGCAGGTCTTTTTTGTCAACTTGTTCCAGCTTATTTGTCAATTTATATCCAGTAACTGAGTCTCCACCTCTCTCTTCTTTTACTAAGTGTTGGCAACATCCTTTCCTTTAGTCTTTCTTTGTAGGTTAGATCTTTCAATTCAGGCACCATCTTAGTTGCAATCATTTTGTATTCTTTAAAAAAATATATATATATTGTTTATTCTGTGAGAAAATCATGATTTTGGCATAATCTATTTTCGGTTTTATTATTGTGGTGATTATTTCCTTCATCATATCTTCATCCATGAAGTGAAAAGCTAGCCTGATGTTCCTCATCATTCTATATGTACCATTACATACTCTATATGCTTCTCTGGTGACAGATCATCCTAAAACACTATTCCTAAGTCTCTCTTCACTTTTTCTTACAATTACATAATTTCTCAACTTGTATGTCCAACGAGGTCTATTGCCACTTTTCCCCATTTTCAGTACATGACATTGACTTGCATTAAATTTCATTTCCCATTCATTACTCCAATCATATCTTTTATTAAATCGTTCTGTAATTCTTCACAATTTTTTTTTTTTTTATCTTCATCAACTTTGCATCAATGACAAACATATTTGTAAGGCTATTTACTCCATTTGGCAGGTCATTCATCTATATCAAGAACATTATCGGTGTTAAGACTTCTCTGTGGTACTCCGCCTGTCACTTCCCTCCATGCTGATTTCTCGTCTCTAACCACTGTTCTCATTTCCTTTCAGGTTGTCTTCCAGTAATAGTAGTAGGGAGGGAGGAATACCCAAGATGGTATGGATATATTCTTAAAAAGGAAGAGAACACTATCTAAGATTGCATTTTAGGAATAGAATAGAGATCACAAAGGAGAAAGCTCAGAACTTCTCCAAATGCAGAAAAAGTGTGGAGCAGGATACAAGGGAGTTGATAATTTTATAATCTGCCATTTTAAACTGTGTTCACCATTTCTGTCAGCTGATTCTTTAGCCACTGCCACTGCTAGAAGTCTGTTACTAAGAGGACTTTACTAATGGCAGTTGACCATCACAACACAGCTTACCTCGAGTTTCTCAGCAGCGTGCTCCAGCCCGGCCCTGACCCCTGTGAGCACCTTCATGGTCCCATCGTGGCGTGTGGCCAGATCCTCCTTCATCCGTTCCTGCTCCCCCATGCGCTGCTTCAGTTCATTGATCTCTTCAACCATCCTGGCAGTTGTAATTGTAAAGGAGAACATTTTTAGTGTTTGGAGAGCAGTCTTTTCTCATTCATTGATACCACATTCCATATCATCATCCCTTTATGAACACACGAGCCTAATGCCTTTGTCAATCACTATATGTACTGCATAGACCACCGGGCTTCAAAGTGAAAATCTCGAAAAATGGAAAAGTGTAATCAAAACCACCGTAATGGATATTCTTAGCACAATGTATATTGAGCATATGAAAGGGACATCATCCAAGAAAAACAGAAAAAAGGAAGCAAACCAATATTTAAGATGCCAAACCAAAATAAAAATAACTTTTGTTTTTTTTGTATTTCATACAAACGCCTCAGACTATGGGATTCCAGTCCTTAACTCTTACTCCTTGTATCCCCTTTGCAGCACAGGGACTATTGGCGCATTCTATGCAAACCATGCTTTGAGACACAACAATAAATGTATGTCTCTTTGTATTGCTACATTGTGACAAGCCAGACCATGAATTCAAGCAACAGCTTTGATAATCATGTTTATTGTACTGTATAGACATGGACGGACCAGTCAGCAGGTCTCCAAGGCTTGACATGGAGCCTGTCTGTGGTGGCCTTGACCTGTGTGGATTTGCAACATGCCCTAAAGGGGGAACAAGGGATAAAATAGATGACTGGAAAGTGGAAACCCCTACACTGAGGCATTACACATTCCTGCAAAACAATTATTAAGCAGATGCAACTTTCTTTTGCTTTTCTTTTCAATATTTTGTTCCTTGCTTCTTTCCTGAATCTCACAACAAGAGGGAAACAATAGCAGCATTTGTTTTATATTATTGGATATTCTATTCTGTTTTCATCTTCCATGTATGAGAAAGGCAAACTTAATGAAAATCTTACTACGTATGTTCATGTGCACAATGTAATCTGTCATGATCAGTGAAATGAGTTCAGACATGCCATTTCAATATTACCTCAGACTCAAGGGTACTGACTGATATCACTGCAAAGCATATCTTGCAAACTATCAAGACTTTTCATTTCAAAACTAACTTCCATCATGATTATTCTCTACCACGGAGTTAATTTCTCTTAGCCACCATTTTCCTTCTAGGGTGTTGTTCTTGGAAGTTTTTTTTTTTTTTTTTTTTACATCACAAAGGACTGGCCAAGGGCACAACAAAAAGAGGTAACACAAAGCCCGCTTAGTTGCCAGTCCCTATAAAGAAGACAGTAAGAGAATAAAAAAAAGAGGGGTGGGCCAATTTAGTTCGGGAGGTGTCTTGCCACTCTTTTCTTGAAAAGATTTAAGTCGTAGGAAGGTGGAAAAATAGAAACAGGAAGAGAGTTCCAGAGTTTACCTATGAAAGGGATGAAAGAAAAAAGATACTGATTAACTCTTGCATTAGAAAGATGGACAGAATAGGGATGAGAATGAGTAGAAAGTCTTGTGCAGCGAGACCGTGGGAGGGGGGAGGCATGCAGTTAGCAAGTTCAGAAGAGCAGTGAGCATGAAAATAACGGTATAAGATAGCAAGAGAAGCAACATTCCGGCGGTTATTTAAAGATTGAAGACAGTCCGTCAGAGGAGGGGAGTTGATGAGACGAAAAGCTTTTGACTCAACCCTGTTTAGGAGAGCTGTAGGAGTGGATCCTCCCCAAACATGTGAGACATACTCCATACATGGGGAGATAAGGCCCCTGTAGAGAGCAAGCAACTGGGAGGGAGAAAAAAAAGGATGCAGATGCCACAGGACACCTAATTTCTTAGAAGCTGTTTTAGCAAGAGATGAGATGTGAGATCTCCAGTTCAGATTTTTAATGAAGAATGAAGTTTTAATGAAGTCCAAGAATGTTCATTGTAGAAGAAGGAGATAGTTGAGTGTCATTGAAAAAGAGGGGATAGTTATGTTGCAGAGCCGCTTTTGCACATGCAGAGCGAGTAAGAAGACATTAAGAAGTTGATAGGAGAAAAGAAATGAAGAGATAAATGGGAGAGAGAAAATAAAATAAATGAGAATAAGAGAAGGACAAGGGAAGGTTGTTATGTTAACAGAGGAGGGCGACTAAAGCCAGATGTAGGGACTTAAGAACCAGGTGCGAAGGAAAGGCAATTGACCATATGACCGTTGTAAACATAGGACATGGGGATAGAGAGCAAAAACAGATGTCGTTACCCACACCATAACCGGACCCCCCCCCCCCCATATATAAAGAAATAACTGGTATGGGCGTTTATTAGAAAGTGTGTGGGCGTGTCTAAAGTAGCTCTCGTTAAATGACAAGAGAAGAATAGTTTAGCACGCCTTAAATTGTGTAGGAAGGAGATACATAGCCAATGGTGAATGTTAAAATATTGTGTAGGGTGTAAGGAGGTGGAGCTTGGAAATACTAAGCTTATGGGAGATGAGAAGGTGTGTCAATAAGGAAGAAAAGACCAATAGAAATTATGTAGGCGTGTTTAGGAAATAAGTTAGTGAGGACGACAGATAATTGCCAACTACCTTAAAATATGTATGCCCTATATAAGATGTAACACTGAGGTAGACGTATACTCATTATACCTCTGACTAACCATGGGCTTCTTAAAGATAAGTAGAAGTTGTTTTCGGTGAGGTAGTCCTCTCATTTAGGTAGTAACGCAGCCAATTTCAATGTGTTAGAATGTTTAAGTGGTAGGATGTTTGTGAATTATGAATCAGTCAGGGAGTGACGCATGCCTTATATGAAGCTTTGTCTAATATAGAAGGAGAAAGATGTGTGAAATAATAACGGCAGAAAGGAAAGTGTGTTTCTTGAACCCGACTATGCTAGAAGATAGGAAACACAAGAAAGTTCATATGCAATAAGCAACAGTTGCAGATACGACAGTTATCTGGTAGGTTTTGTCGAGTAGATAGGTGAAGAAATTGGGTTTTTGAGGCATTGAACAAAACAAGGTTTGCTTTGCCCCAATCAGATATTATAGAAAGATCAGAAGTTAGGCGCGCGGTGGCATCTCTCCGTGAATCACTTAGCTCCTGTTGAGTTGGACGTCTAATAAACGACGTTGAAAAATGCAGGGTAGAATCATCAGCGTAGGAGTGGATAGGGCTTTGAGTTAGATTTAGAAGATCATTAATGAATAATAGAAAAGAGAGTTGGTGATAGGACAGAACCCTGGGGAACACCACTATTGATAGATTTAGGAGAAGAAACAATGTCCGTCTACAGTAGCTGCAATAGAACGGTTTGAAAGGGAAACTTAAGATGAAGGTACAGAGAGGAGGATAGAAAACTGAATGAAGGTAGTTTGGAAATTAAAGATTTGTGCCAGACTCTATCAAAAAGCTTTTGATATGTCAAGGGCAACAGCAAAAGTTTCACCGAAACCCTAAAGGAGGATGACCAAGATTCAGTTAGGAAAGCTAGACGATCGCCAGTAGATCGCCCTTTACGGAAACCGTACTGATGATCAGATAGAAGATTGTGAGCAGATAGATGCTTAAGAATCTTCTTACTAAGTATAGATCAAAAAGCTTTAGAAAGGCAGGAAGTCAAAGCTATAGGACGGTAGTTGAAGGATTAGAACGGTCACCCTTCTTAGGAACAGGTTGGATGTGAGCAAACTTCCAGCAAGAAGGAAAGGTGGAAGTACAGTACCCTCCCGAGTTTCACGCTATGCGAGTTTCGCGATCCGCTAGTTTCGTGCTGAGTCCTAAATTCTTACCATCCCGACTTTCGCGCATTATCTCCCGAGTTTCGCATTGCTTCATACATTTTTTTTTTTTTTTTTTTTGGTGTGGTGTGTGCCTACAGTGCCGTTAGACAGTGACCTCCAGGGGTGGGATAGTAGGCCCTGGAGCTTCCCTCGAGGGCTGTGATGGTGGCCCTCGCCCGTGGTGGCGCAGGCAGGATATTTATAGTGACGCTTGTGATTAGAGGTTCATGTCGCCCCCATGTGGCCTCCGATGCACTCACAATAGTAGGTAGAGTTAATGGGAAGCATGTGGGTGTTCTTAGGCCACTCAACGGTGCAGAGAAAGATTTTATACCTTACGGCAATATCAAGATCAAGTATCGCTAAAGAGGTAAATAGTCGTATGTACAGATGAAAGAATGGTGTTAGCAAGACGTGTGTGATGTGTGAGACAGGAGTGGATGAAACTGTGGAGTACTTGATGCTGGAATGTGAACGGTATGAGTATGCTAGAACAAAGATGTTGGAAGTAGTGGTAGGAGAAGTCAGAGTGGAAGAATGGCGAGAGATGAGAGACAGGAGTGTGGATAGGCAGATGGAGTACCTGCTGGGGTTATGTGCTGAGTGGAGGAGTGACAGTCGTGTGGCTGAAAGTGTAAAAGAATTCTTGGAGAATTCTTGGAGAGCACGCATGAGAGAATGAGAGGCAGGGGGCCCCTCAGTGAGGGGGGACCCCGTATGAATGTGATGCAGAGAGAGGAAGGAGGGGAAAATGAAACACCTAGTTTTGCTTCCCCCTTTTGCTTCCCTCCAACAGAATACTACGTGTGTGGGAGAACGCCGGACCAAAGGCTTCACGACAGCATCCGCTGGGTGACTCCCAACTCAAGCTCATTCCTCCTTCCTCTCTTACGTAGTATTGGCCGAAGCCACCACCTGGGAGGCGGGTCACAAACCCTTGGCTAACACCCGGTACCCATTCACTGCTGGGTGGACAAGGGCTTGGGGCATTTTCAGGATATTTTTTGGGGAAAAAGTGAGCCTTATAAGCTGTAAAATACGGTAGGTACACCTCGTACCGGACTAAATTAGCATTTTTACATGGTTTTCAATACCCGAGTTTCGCGCTATGCCTTGGGAAGAAAGCAAGCGCGAAACTCGGGAGGGTATTGTAGATAGAGAAAGACGGAAAAGTTTGACCAGGCAGGGTGCAAGCACAAGAAGCACAATTTTTGAAGAACAATAGGAGGGACTCCGTCAGGACCGTAAGCCTTCCGAGGATCTAGGCCAGAAAAGGCAAAAAAAAACATCATTGCGAAGGATCTTAATAACAGGCATGATATAGTCAGAGGGTGGAGGAGAAGGAGGAACAAGCCCTTCATCAACCAGAGTGGAATTTTCAGCAAAGGTTTGAGCGAAGAGTTCAGCTTTAGAAATAGATGAGGACAGCTGTGGAGCCATCTGGGTGAAGCATAGGAGGGATAGATGAAGAAGAAAAATTGTAGGGATGTTATTAGCTAGATGCCAGAAGTCACGAGAGGAATTTGATTCAGAAGGATTTTGACAGTTTCTATGAATGAAGGAGTTTTTGGTAAGTTGAAGTAAAGATTTGGCATGATTACGAGCAGAAATATAATAGGCATTTATGGCATTAATGGGTTTTGAGGAGTCACCTTGCAGCGTCCTCCGTGGTGGTGTACTTGACGCGGTGCAGCTCCTCGTGCATGGTCTCCTTCTCCTGTTTGAGCCGCGTCACCTCCTCCAGGGTGACAGAGCGCAGCTGGCGAAGGTGCTCCCGGGTGTTGCCCTGTGTGTTGAGCCGCTCCACCACATCATCCACGCTTGTCACCCCCAACACCTCCTGTAATGAAGCATGAGTGTCACTGGTCCATAAAGGTCCTCCCAGGAACATATTACTCAAGGGAAACAGAAAACATCTTCCATAAATCAAGCTAGTCTCAGGTTTCAAATTGCAGAGAGAGCACCAATGTCAACTGCATCTTAAGGCCACTAAAGCTATGCATCTATGATTCATATCAAATATGTGTGAACACTTAAGGATTGTCCTTTCTTTCCTCTTCTACTTGATGCAGACAGTGGCAGATAATGCACTCTGCTGGAGGTGTAGCTTTTGATGGTTGGTCTGGTATGCTACACTTTGAGGCCTATTCCCTAGAACCATTAGGGGTGACCAGGATAGACAGATTGCCTCTTGCTCCTGTCCATAACTACATCTGATCTCCATTCAAGTCATCTCCAATCCTCTTAAATCTGTCATCTCTTTCCCATTTTAAAGTGAGCAAATTAATTCCAAGTGCAGTGTAAGTGAGTGACTGACTTCCACTTCACAAGAAGTCAGGTGAGTGAGTGATTGTTTACCAAGTGTGAGGGACCCATAGTTCCGTGGCCGTGTGGTGATTATGGCGCAAATGGCTCGTCGACCAGCTGATGCAAGTGTTTACAGTCAGACGGTTGTTCCAAATATAGTGTAGTGGTGATTGTTTCAATCTAACAACATTTACAGTCCGTTGGCTGTTCAAAATGGTGTATGGTGGTGATAGTTTCTATTTTGATACCGTCTGTAGGTAAGTTGTTCCTACTATATTTGCGCTTTTATAGTAAATAAATAGTATTACGAAACATCAGTTTCAGTTGGAAATAGTTGTGGCGGGCCGTCAAAGTTATGGTATGTGGCGTACAGTGAGTGTTACGCAGACTGTTCAACTTATCAACCATTTTGTGGTAAGGGTTTATATTCTAAACTCGGCATACAAGTCGACTCCTAGTTTTGGAGAGATTTTTTGGAGCTTCAAATATTGACTTATACACCGGCATATACGATATATATTTTCAACACCAAAAAAAATATATATGCATATATGTACAATAAATCTTCGCCTTTATGGACCTCGATATAATTAATTTCGGCTTTAACAAACTTTTTCTGCCAGTCCGGTATATGCAGGGATTTACCAAATAAGTTCGGTAACGGCCGAGACATACAGTGCCCGACATTAAATTAGTCCGCCCAGGGCGAGGCGGACTAATTATATGTCGAATTTTGTATCAACATTAAGAGGGACCTAAAATCGAGCCAATGCATTGTGCCGCCTAGACAGAGTGGCGTAGTAGGTGGAGCTTCTGAGCCCACCAAGGAAACCACAGTCAGTGGTTGTCTTGCCGGTGCAGGGAGGTGTTGTGTTCCGCGATCCGTCCCTCTTGTGCTCCCTCTCGACTTGCACCGCCGCTCCCTTTGAGCCTCCTGTGTTGTTGATATGGGCAAGAATAAGGATTTTAGTGCAGAAACCATTGCCCAGATCATTGCCCTAAACAAATCCGGTATGCAAACAAAGGCAATCTCCGAACAAATTGGCGTGTGTCCAAGGAGTGTCCGATGCTGGGTTGCCAAGTTCGATCAGGAAGGCGGCCACACAACCCCTACCCACAAGAAGAGGCCTGGCAAGCCCTAGAAGACAGATTCTCGTTCCCAGACTATTGTAAAGCGTGAATTAGAATCTAACCCACGTGTGACAGCAAGGAAATTAAAAGAAAGCAACCCAGACATATTTGGTGAGTGTTCTGTGAGGTAGGGGTTGTGTGGCCGCCTTCCTGGTCGAACTTGGCAACCCAGCATCGGACACTCCTTGGACACACGCCAATTTGTTCGGAGATTGCCTTTGTTTGCATACCGGATTTGTTTAGGGCAATGATCTGGGCAATGGTTTCTGCACTAAAATCCTTATTCTTGCCCATATCAACAACACAGGAGGCTCAAAGGGAGCGGCGGTGCAAGTCGAGAGGGAGCACAAGAGGGACGGATCGCGGAACACAACACCTCCCTGCACCGGCAAGACAACCACTGGCTGTGGTTTCCTTGGTGGGCTCAGAAGCTCCACCTACTACGCCACTCTGTGTAGGCGGCACAATGCATTGGCTCGATTTTAGGTCCCTCTTAATGTTGAAGCAAAATTAGACATATAACACTGGTCGACAAAAAAAAAATCGAAGATATGGTTCTGGACTAAATGAAGCTGATTCTAGGTAAATTGACCCTGCTGAACTCGAATCTGATGTTCAATTAACTCTATCACGTCCAGTTTTTGAGAACCAGACGCAATTCATGAAAAAATATGGGTAAAATCAGCAGAAATGGGTTTTCACCAATGTTTTCATTTTAAACTCTTAATCTTTTCTTTCTCAAACCCTATTTAGGGCAGTGCAGTGTTTTGAGTCAGTGTGGTTTGTGCAGTGAGCAGGGGAGGGTGTGCCGCGCTGCGTATTGGCGAGGGTTAGCAGGCTGTGTAGTACATTTTTACTACTGATCATACAGCTATTGACATATGTTTAAACATTTTTTTTTTCTTTGCAGATATGATGTGTTTGATTTAGTGGAGTCCTAATTTTAGTTGTTTACCTTTATAGTACCTTGTACCGGGCTGTGATGGAGGCCGTAACTGTGTGAATGCATCGGACAGTTTTTGTTACATATGTGGAATTTTTACCCATGAGTCTGAAGAAACCTCTTACAAAGAATGTTAAAGCAGCTTATCTGCATTACTTCAAGTCCCGATAGGTTGATCAAGATAAGAAGTGGGCCCCTCACGTAGCATGCAACCCCTGTGTGAACCACTTGAATGAATGGATGCGTGGCAAACGGCCATCAGGCATGGCATTCGGCATCCCCAATGGTTTGGCGTGAACAAAAGGATCACGTACTGACTGCTCCCTTCTCCGCTCACTAACATCAAAGGATATTCAGTAAAAACGCAAGCTAAATCGGGATCCTGACGTACCTTCTGCCATCAGGCCTGTGCCACATGGCCCTGATCTCCCAGTTCCCAAATTTTCCAAATTTGCAAGTGTATAAGTGAATCAGATTCGAACGAGGGGAAACCCCATGGATACAGACTTTCAAGAAAGGCAGACAACAGAGAGCCCAAATTCATCAGTCAGAAAGGTACATGACCTTTAGGGACCTAATCTACCAAGGAGAAAAGTGAAGTCCTTGGATTTTCGTCTAAAGGAAATGGAATTTGCTACAAGAAGGAGTTCCATCACCACGTTTCGTCGTAGACATAAAGAACTTAAAGCTTCTTCAAGATGGAACACAAGCTCTGTTACTGTTTTGATGTTGACACACTCATGGAACAACTTGTGAGTCTCACCTTATGATAAGAGTGAGTGGCGGCTGTTCATAGATTCAGGAAAAAACACGCTAAAGGCCGTTCTTCTGCATAAAGGAAATAAGCTTCCGAGTTTTCCAATTGCGCATGGCCATGAAATGAGTAAAAACTTATGAACAAATGAAGACTTTGTTATCTGCTGTTAAATATGAAGAAAATCAGTGGAATCTGTGTGGGGACCTGAAGGTAATCTCCTTGCTTCTAGGGACTCCCCGTTAGGTTACCCCTAAGCACATGTGTTTTCTTTGTTTGTGGGGGCTCTAGAGCGGACAGCAAACATTTACAAACAAAAAGGAATGGCCAGCCCCGACCGAAAGACTCACCTGGGAGGTTCAACGTATGTACAAAAACCCTTGTTGATAGTGAAAAGGTGTACTTACCTCCATTGCATCTGAAACTTGGGTTAATGGAAAATTTTTGTGAAGGCCATGGATCAAAATGGTGTGGGTTTCAGTATTTGTTAGCAAAGTTTGGAAAAGCACTGTATCTGAAGCCAAAGTAAAGGCAGGTGTTTTCAATGGCCCTCAAATTCGTCAACTACTCAATGATGATGGGCTTTGTAAGAGCCTAACTGCCCTGGGAAAAAACTGCTTGGAAGAGCTTTTTTGGGTGTTATAAAGAACTACCAGGTAATGTTCGAGCATCGAATTATGAGGAACTTGTAAATGACATGTTGAAGAGTTACCATGCGCTTGGGGATCGGATGTCACTCAAAATCCACTTTTTCCATTCACATCTTGATTTCTTCCCAACGAATCTTGGCGCGGTCAGTGATGAGCAGGGGGAACGTTTCCACCAGGACATTGCCACCATGGAAACCCGATACCAAGGACGATTCAGTCCCAACATGATAGGGGACTATTGCGGACGCTACAACGTGAAAGTAGCTGCTCCTACAAACGAAAGAGCAAACTACAGAAAAAACTTCTGATGTACTATGGAGCAGGGTGAGTACTTTTGTGTGTTAGGTATAGTTTTGATCATATGTATATTTAATACCAATTTGAGATCTTGACTGTTCTTCTGAAGAACAGTCTAGATCTGACTGTTCTTCGAACTAGCGCATCTTTCTCTCAAAATAAATCTCGAAGTTGTGTTCCAAAATACAGATATATATATATATATATACAGTATATATAAAGTCAAAATTTACTGTGATTTGGCATATTTTCGGATATTTCCAAGATGTGGCACATTTTCGGATATATTTGGAACATAAATTTAAAATATATTTTTTGCCAAAATATGTACATTAGGTCCTAATAAAGCCGCAGGCACCACCAGAATTTAATTACGAGCAATATATATTAACGTAGGGGGATTGTTTCGATTAATTATATAATTACCGTATTTGCCGGCGCATAAGATGCAGTTTTTTCCCTTAAAAAGGAATGCAAAGTTCACCCTGCGTCTAATGCGGCCATATTAGCGCATGAGAGGTCGGGCAGAGAATGCAGAACAGCCGGTGGTGTATTACTAAAGGGGTCTGGAGTGATCTATGTTGAGCAGTAGTTCACTGAGCACAAATTTGTAACCGTGTTATCAACAGTAATTCATAATACTAAGAAAAGGTTGGAGTTTAAGAGAAAATAAGAGCTGGGGCAACAAGATAGCGATTGTTGCTGCCAAGATGGCCGTGTCAGATGTAAACACAACCCCCTCCCGCTGCTGCTCTCCATTGTTTAAAAAGTCTGATATCTCAGGTCGCCGCTTCACCTGGGATACTTCACTCGGCGACCCCCTCCGCGCACCCACCATGGGTCATTACCGCTCAGACTCCTCCCTGCACCCATGGAAAAGACAAACATCCCGAAAATGAAATTGTCGCCTTAATTAACCCCCCATTCGACTCGGGCCCAAAACAAGTTTACACAACAGTTTGGGAAAGGAGATAATAGAAGGGAGGCAAAAAATGGTGATGTTATTTCACTGGAATGAGTATTGTTTATAAATGGAATAGTGAAACAAAGAGCGCGTTAAAAATTTATATGAAGGAGTGTGGGGCGGTTTAGAGGGTGGGGTAGTATCTTTGGGAGTCTGTCTATACACACAAGGATGGAGAAAGGGCGTCGGGCTTTGTTGTTTATTTGACAGCGAGTCCCTTGTATAACGTGGGGACAAGAGGTGCGCGCGTGTGTGTCTCTGTGTGTCCTGTGGCTGACTGAATTACTGGTGATGTTGCAGTTGTGGTCGGCGGGGGACAAGTCAGGGCAGCGTCAGGTCACCCTCGGGCCTCTAATCCTGGTCCCAGACAGGGGGGTGGCTTAAGCCGATGCAGGTGTGTATGTGCGGGTGTGTTTTAGCGCCGCTACAGTGGTAAGCAAGGTGGGATAGGAGACATCATAGGCCTTTGTACCACCTTGACCCCTCAATACTCACCCCTGTGCCTCTACGGCTAAGGAAACTGTATGAAAGAGTGCTAGTAAAAAGGCTGCAACTGTACCTTGGACAAGTTTTTCCACACGGTACACCAAAAAAGACCATCCGCACCACCCGTCCGCCTAAAAGGCCGAATCCCCAAAAATCATGGTGACAGGGCCCCGTCTCTCACATCCGTTAAATTTCTTCATTCAAACAAATAGACGTGTTACACTAAACGGTGCGCCGCCGTCACGGCTCCAATACATCACCGTCCTGTCACGTAACGGTTTCTGGGGAAGAATATTTTAACGTAATGAGACTGTGCCGTGCTGATATTTGTAGTTTTCTCAAGACTTTATGTACCCAAAACAGTGTCTTTTAGAGTTCAACTCCTCTTCTTCATCCAACAGAAGTGCTATTAATGCAAATTTCTTCAACCATAGCCTCTGAGGCACCATGTCTGTTTAGAGGGTGAGCAGAAACTGCCAAAAATGACGGAACCGTGACGAATAGTGTGAATACAAGGCACGGCTGACGGAACGCTGCCGTGATTTCAGAGTGTGAACCAGCCTTCACCTGTACATTCCTGAAGAAGACTAATCAACCCTCGCGACTGTAATAGATTCATAGGTGTAAACCAGGGCAAATATTGTCGATCCCGAAAACGGTGCCCTTCAACAATTACAACAATAACAAGGTAGAGATGGTTACCTTACAGTGTTACCTAAATATCTTCGTGAATTTTTGTTATTGGACAACCACCGATTTCGAGGCCGAAACTTAGTCCTCCTGAATAGTTTTGATGTGTTTTGAATTAATCTGGCTCTCGTTTTTGTTGGAAATCAATGTTTGTTTACATGTGTTGGGGGGGGGGGGGGGGCAACCTGCCCCTCCAGGTCCGCCCCGCAAACATTGCTACGCATTGCTACTGCCATATTATGGGAAATTTTCGTTTTTTCTCTATATCATCTGTTACTAAACCAAACCCCACCTCTAACCTAACCTAATTTGATTTAACCTAACTTAACTTTCTGGCTGAAATAACGGTAGATTTTCGGTACTATGTGTAATGCCATTACTATTCAATTGCGTCATGTGAAATGGGGCTCAAAATACTCAGAATGAAGAAAGCTACACGATGATGTAGGTAAGAGTTCTAGGACTTTTGAAAGCCCACTACCAAAATAATACCAATATCTATACTGCAAATTTTCCACAAAGTCTAAACACAGCAGAAAAGCAACAAAGGCATACCTACAACATTAAATCTAAGCTATATGTCATAGGTAGCAAAATATTAGAATATAAATTCGTGGGGGCATCCTGCAATATATTATGATTTATGACCGATTTTGGTTACCCTGTCATTCCCTTTACATTTTGACTAGTATGATTTTTCATTCACATTCACTGCACTGTGAATATTGTATTTAGGTACATGCTCCAAATCATTTGCTTTCCCCTACAAATCCTTTTTTTTTTTTATAACATTTGCTAAATTTACACAAAAAAAAATTCCTTCAAAAACCCCAATATATTTCTTTCTCTCAAAACCTCCTTGTAAAATAGGGGTGCATCTTATGCGGAGGTGCGTCTTATGCGCCGGCAAATACGGTAAATATACGTATATTATTATAATAGCTATTAAAATTTTAAATGCCGATATTTCAAAAACTATACGTGCTAGAGAAAAAGCAATGCCATTTTTTAAATCAGCAGCGAAAATGCTTTCCAACCCACACACAATGAACTCAGAACCATTTTTGGTGTCGACCAGTGTAATTAGTCCGCCTCGCCCTGGGCGGACTAATTTAATGTTGGGCACTGTAGATAGGTCGGCGGCAGTATAAACAAAGCCGAGCGGGCGGTGCGCCGATTAGTCTAGCTTTGTCCGACTGATTGTAAACACCTCCGCTCACATTCTCCTGTGCCTCACCAATGTAAGTACAGGGAGGTCCCGAAGATACGAGCAGTTAGGTTCCACCTGGCATACTCGTAAAGCAAAATCTCGTATAACGAAACACATAACTAATGGTAAAATATAGGTTTGGTTCCAGGACCATCAATTATAAAAAAAAAAAAAAAAAAGAAGAAGATGTTTTTCAAGCTAAAATAAACTATAGCAAACACAACAAACACACAGCGTCTATATTACCCACACTGTACTACCTATTCTGTAGAAAAAGCATTCTGAAAGAGAAAATAGCACACAAAATAACATAACTGCACATTAATTAAACATAAAACATGCATAACAAGCAAAAAAGACGTTGTAATGTAGGGGACGCCGCGTGATAAAAGAGAAGGTAGTGTAGGGGTCCCAAGGTTGGGGCAGCACACCTGCTAATTACCCCTAAAGGTCAGGCCGCGCCATATGCTTAATTACCCTTCAGGTCACGCCTTGCTAGGGGTGACCTGACTGCGGTCCCAAGGTTGGGGCCGCACACCTGCTAATTACCCCTAAATGTCAGGCCGCGCCATATGCTTAATTACCCTTCAGGTCACGGCTTGCTAGGTGTGACCTCACTGGGGTCAACCAAATCCCCCTTTGTCCAGCCTGGGAGTGGTAGGGCGTGCATTTTGAACTTGATAATTTTACTCACCCCAGTTTGAATGTCGTATCATTGGATTTTCGATCTCGTATATTGAAAATAGACCCTAATTTACGCATCTCGAAATCATTGGATTCTCGTATACCGAAGCTCGTTATAACGGGACCTCCCTGTACATTCTACCCTCGATTTAACGGACTAAAAGGGGGAGAAGTGGTCCGTTAAAGCCGATTGTTCGTTAGTGCGAGGGTATTTTCCCAAGGGTGTGAAAATATAGGAAAAACACATGAAAAATTGTGAAATAAATGAGAAACAATCACAAACACAACCAGACCGTGTAGCTATGTTGGGAGGTAAACAGTGACTGGCCCTACATGCTGGATTTGGTCCGCTCCTACACGCTGTGAAATAAATGAGAAATAATCACACACAAACAGACCGTGTAGCTATGTTAGGAGGTAAACAGTGACTGGCGCTACATCAGGGATTGGCACACTCGCCCACGACTGTTCGGGACTGGTATTAGGAGAGGTAGTAAGTATCCAGGCTCGCTCATTACTGCTTGGTATGCTATGAAATATCATTATTCTAGGTGAATGTAGACATATAATTGCATTTTAATTGCTATTATTCATACATATGAGTAAAGATATGAAAATACTTTCAAGGCGCTCATCCACGCCTGGCAGCGTGGCCACAGCTGCAGCAGCAGCATCATGAGACATTATAATCACCCCAAAATGAGATAAAAAGGAAGAAAAAGTCTCCCGTAAAGTGATGAGTTAAATATTGACGTTTTCTCTCACCGTCTGGCTAGTGAAAGGTAAACAAATGATTACAAGCCAGACGCAGGCGTGCCTGTCAAAGGTATTGCTTATTATCATGACTATTGCTCATTATTATATATATTATATGGTTGTGATGAGCTGTTCTATACTCGTGTCACTATCTAGGTCAGTGTAGCATTGCGTGTCACCTTAAATAAGGGTGATTTAAGGTGTTGAGGTGGCAGGGAGACAGTCTTGCAGCGGCTACGCCATAACACTAATAGTAACTATTTTAAACAATACACACCTTCTACCACTAAATCACTAGCAACACAGGCTCCTTCCTTACATATTTTAATATTTGATACGTCAAAACTAATTAAAACCCAAGCATTCCAAGATAAAATGAGAAAATAATAAATTATGTAGAGTTGACAAATCGAGCGGCGATAAGCGGTCTGGCATGCCATTCTTGCCCGCAAATTTGTCACACAAATGGAGTCCGTTAAATCCGAAGTCCGTTAAACCGAGGTCCGTTAAATCGAGGGTCGACTGTATTGCATTAATTTCCCCAGTATGCGTGTAATATTTTGTGATGGCTGCATGTATGTGAATAATGCGAAAATATACCTAGACGACCGCTGACCAAGCGGATATATCAGTTTGGTCTAGTGGTACCGTCACTGACTGTGGTTTCGTTGGAAGGGCGAAGTCTATACCGTGTGGGTTCGAGTCCTTCCAAGATCAATTTATATAATAATGGGATTTATTCCCTGAATTGTGATTGTTACCCTGTCAGTGCGTCAGTGAAAGGATTCTTCTGACGGGATTCATAAGGGAAAATAAGTGGGCCCAGGGCAGTGTTGTGCTCTGTCGGTCCTCAGGTATGCCCATGGAACTTTACATTAGTTCCCTGTCCCAGCCTCCATGAACAGTCAGCCCCCATTCTAGTCATGAGGGCTGCAGCTCCCCCTTCGGCATCCCCTTCAGAATAACATCACAATGACAGAAGAGAGAAGAGTAGCAGAGTGAAAGTAAAAGTGGTCAAGTGGCCACATTAGCCGAACAATAGAATTAATGGTAATAATTCTAATTGGTGCCAGGATCCCCAGGCTGACCACATATTTTATCACTTTTTTTCATGTTTTTACCCTGTTTTTTCAACATACAGTGGTACCTTGACTTACGAGTTTAATTCATTCACTGATCGAGCTCGTAACTCAATTTGCTCGTATATCAAATAAGTTTTCCCTATTGAAATTAATTGAAATACCATTTATCCATTCCAGCTCCCAAAAAACCACCCCAATTTTTTTACTGTACCTATATGACTGGACTGCACTCACCCTCCGCCATTTGCATTCGCCAGTGTTTACACTCTGTGTATCAGCTCTGTGGGTGGAACTGCTGCTAAACGTACTGCACTCACCCTCCGCCATTTGCATTCGCCAGTGTTTATACTCTGTGTATCAGCTGTTGGAAACAGCTGTGGGTGGAACTGCCGCTAAACATACTGCACTCACCCTCCGCCATTTGCATTCGCCAGTGTTTATACTCTGTGTATCAGCTGTTGGAAACAGCTGTGGGTAGAACTGCCGCTAAACGTACTGCACTCACCCTATGCCATTTGCATATGCCTGTGTGAGCACAACACAACAGAGATGCTTCCACGGCGAGGTAACCATGTGAAGTGAACGAGTGAGACGCGGCAAAAAATCGCCCGAGCGACTGCTCGTAACTCGGAAAACTCGTAAGTTGGGGCACTCGTAAGTCAAGGTACCACTCACTGTATTGTTACGTTCGTGGAAAGAAAGTGACATTCTCCCGGCAGGGAACAAATAGGTGTCAGGTGGTGCCGTCCTTGCTGGAGGGGAATGTAGCTGAGTCGTGGGAAAGATCCCTACGGCTTACGTCCCTTTGCCAGCCGTCATGGCTAACCGGATGTAAAAACCCGGAAGCAGGTGTTAGTGGGGCGACATGCGTGGGGAAATGTACCAGCGGGTATGCTACCCCACTACTGCACTTCCGGCCTGCACCTGTGAGAGCAGCTGTGGAGAGGATAACCGGAAGCCCCCTAGTTCCGGCGCCCTCCAGGCGCATATAAGGGAATCAACGACGAGATTGGAGGCAGTCCTGACCAAGTTTTTTCAACATATGAAAATTATTACATCATATCAGGAATCATAAAAGCAACATACATTTTACAGCATTTTATTTACCTTTTTGGGGGATGATGAGGGACTTAGATAGATGGGAATATTCTGAGGCTTGTTTGGAGTGTTATCATTTATGACCACCACGACGAGGCTGTAACTTGTCTAGGATGTCTTCAATTGTTGCACTACCTCCAGAGCCTACCATCCCAGCCCCAGAGGTCACTGACTATTGGCCGAAATGTTAAAAATATATATATACAGTCGACCCTCGATTTAACGGACTTCGGATTTAACAAACTCTATTTGCGTGACAAATTTGCGGGCAAGAATGGCATGCCAGACCGCATATCGCCGCTCGAATTGTCAACTCAACATAATTAATTATTTTCTCTTTTTACTTTGGAATGCCGGGGTTTTAAGGAGTTTTGATGTATCAGATATTAAGATATATAAGGAAGGAGCCTGTGTTGCTAGTGATTTAGTGGTAGAAGGTGTGTATTGTTTAAAATAGTGATTATTAGTGTTATGGGGTGGTCGCTGCAAGACTGTCTCCCTGTCACCTCAACAGCTTAAATCACCCTTATTTAAGGTGACACACGGTGCTACACTGACCTAAATAGTGACACGTGTATAGGACAGCTCATCACAACCATATAATATATCATAGACCACTATATCTCTGGACTGTTTACGCGCCAGTGTTTTGAAATCGCCAGGCTGCATAGGGGCCCCACTGATGGGGGGATAGAAGGCTGGTGTTAGGAGTGGTGTAGAGTGGGAGTTGTAATGGGTTGTGGTGGAGTGTGGTTGTGCATGTGGTAGGGAGTGATAGTTAAGGTGGCAGGTGTTGTGAGTGGGTTGTGAGGTGTTATGAGGTGTTGTTAGAGTTATAATATATTATTAATAATTATGAGGTGTTGTTAGTGGGTTGTGAGGGTGTTGTGAGTGGGTTATGAGGTGTTGTTAGAGAGTTATAAAATATTATTAATAATTATGAGGTGTTGTTAGTGGGTTGTGAGTGGGTTATGAGTTGTTGTGAGGGATTATGAGTGGGTTATAGATTTTATGAGTAGTTATGATGTGTTGTGAGTGGGTTATGAGTAGTTATGATGTGTTGTGAGTGGGTTATGAGTAGTTATGATTTGTTGTGAGTAGGTTATGATGTATTGTGAGTGGGTTATGAGTAGTTATGATTTGTTGTGAGTGGGTTATAAGTAGTTATGATTTGTTGTGAGTGGGTTATGAGGTGTTGTGAGTGGGTTAAGAGGTGTTATGAGTTATTAATGAGTAGGTTATTAGGTGTTGTGACTTGTGAGTGGGTTGTGAGGTGAGTGAAATCTGAGACGCATCATAAACTTCACCTCATATAGTTTTAATCACCACACACACACACACACACAGCACACTAACACGGAGTGACACAGACGCAGCCGAAGGCTCCTAAACAATTGGACGTGCTGGGTGACTGCAGGGACCACCAACGCCGCAGAGAACGCTGAAAGACCTTAAGTACCTATAGGTTAGGGCTATGGAGTTAAAATGTCCCGTCTCCAAATGATCTACCTAAAAAAGTGATAAGTAGTGGTAGTTAAATAAAACATAAACAAGGATAAACAAATGGCGGATCAGCTGGGCCAGCTGGGACCCCATTCCACGGCTTCAACAGCAATGAAAAGGACATATTGGGATTGAAAACGAACCAGAGAAGAGTTGTAATGTTAGAAAATATTGTGCACGAATTAATGGATAAACTTGAGAAGATGGAAAAGAAAGTGTACGTATTGGAAAAAGATAATTCTATTTTGAAAAATAGAGTGGACGAACTAAACGGAAAGCAGGACGATGAAAAGGTTGAGAAAATGCATGCTGAAATGTACTTTGTACACAAGAAATGGAAAATGACACAAGAGGAAATGAAAGATGAAAGAAAAACATGGAAGATAGAACAGGAAAAAGACCAAGACAACTTACGACAGATAATAGAAGATCAGGAAAATGAAAAGAAAAATCTGACCAAAAATGTAGTCAAAGTAATCAAACAAAAGGAGAATTTAGTAAGAGATACGGTAGACAAAAAGAAATGTGTCATCATTTTTGGTTTGAAGGAAAAAGTGCTGCCCAAGAAAAATTTGAGAGAAGAGGAAGAAAAGAAAGTGTCAAAAGAAATATTTAAAGTAGTAGAAGAAAATACGGAGGTAAGAAGAAGAATAGAAGAGATACATAGGTTAGGAAAATATGAAGAGGGAGGGGCCCGCCCCTTGAAAGTTAAGTTTAGGTCACAAAATACAGCACTAGATATATTGTCTAAGGCATGGAAACTGGCAAAGACAGAAGAATATAAGAAAATATGGATAAGAAAAGATATGAATGAGGAAGAAAGAGCCAGTTTGAATGTACTGTTTAAAGAAGCCAAAGAAAAAAACGAACTGAGGACGGAAGAGGAAAAACAGAAATTCTATTGGAGAGTTTTAGACCAAAAACTGAAGAAGTGGTATCTAAAAGAAAAAGAGTAAGAGAAGACAGTTCAAAGGAAAATGAAGTAGGATGGCAGGTATCGTATACAAATATAAATGGGCTAGAGTCAACATTAACAGAAGTAAACGATTACCTGAGAGCCAAGAAACCAGACATATTAGGTCTAGTAGAAACGAAGCTGAGTGATTCTGAGGATGTGCCAGTTGGGGAGGGTCAATATAATGTATGGAGGAGAAACAGAAACCAGAAAAAGGGAGGTGGTGTAATGATGTTAACAAGGAAGGATGTGGTAGTAGGAAATGTGGAGAAAGGAGAAGGAATGGCAGAGGTGTTGAAGGTAGAGTTGGTGATGAAAAAGGAAGAATAAGAGACTTAGTAATCCTATACGTTTCCACCTAAGACAAATTCCTAGGGAGAGAGGAGTATGGAGACATGATAAGAGACACAAACAAATGTTTAAGAATACGATGGAAAATAGTGAGAACATAATTTTATGGGAGATTTTTAACTGCAAAGAGTTTGCTGGGAAGAATGTATACTGAAGGAGGAGAAAACTCATGGGGTGGTACATTGTTGGATTTGGTAATGAATAACATCATGACTCAGTGGATTTAAAGAGAACACAAGATTCAGAGGTAGCGAAGAACCATCAAGACTAGACCTACTATTGACGAAAGAACTGGAAGTAATTAGTAAAGTAAATTATCAGTGCCCACTTGGAAAGAGCGACCATGTACTTCTTGAATTTGAAATAAATGATAGCAAAAAAGAGGGGAGAAAAGAAGAACATAAGAAAGGAAGATACAATTATGGAAAAGCAGACTTGACGGATTAAGAACATTCTCGGAGAGACAGACGGAGTAAATTTCCATGCAGCAACGAGTACCCATAAAAAATGGGATGAGTTCATCCGAATTTACACCAAAGGAATAAATAGTTATGTTCCAAGGATAGTTTATCAGGAAAAGAAAAAAAATGAATGGTTTAACAGAAAATGTGAATTAGCAAGACTAGAAGAGAAAAAACATGGAATAGTTGGAGGAAAAAGGAGGTATCAACCTTTGGAGAATTACAAAACAACTAGAAATGAATATGTAAGAATCCGAAGAGAAGAAGAAAGTAACTATGAGAGGAATATAATAGAAAAATGTAAGAATGAACCGAAACTTTTCTATAGATATATTATGGAAAAATGAAAACAAGGAAGGAATAGATAAGCTGAAGGTAGAAGGCATAGTGTATGAAGATGCATTACAACAGGCCGAGGTGATGAATAAGTGCTTACAGACTGTATTTACAAGAGAAGTGAATTTAAAACGAAAAATATAATAGCAAAAGAAATATAATGGAAGACATAAAAGTAGACGTAATAGAAGTAAAAGGCTAATGGAAAGTCAAGATTGTGAGAAAAGCCCCGGGTCCAGATGGAGTGTCGAACTGGATAATGAAAGAGTGCAGTAACCAACTAGCAGGAAAATTACATAGTGTAATTGAGAGTTCACTCAAGGAGAGCAGAGTCCCGCTTGGTTGGAAAAGAGCAAATATTGTGCCAATTCACAAAGGAGGTGACAAAGAAGAACCACTAAATTACAGGCCAGTATCATTAACAAGTGTAGTGGCAAAAATGTGTGAAAAAATTGTGAAGGACAGATGGTTGAAATATTTGGAAGAGACAAACACACTTGCAGGTGGCCAGTTTGGATTTAGAGGAGGAATGTCATGTACAACGAATTTATTGAGCTTTTACTCGAGAGTGATCGATGTGACACAGGAAAGAGAGGGGTGGTTCGATTGCATTTACTTGGACCTAAAGAAGGCATTTGACAAGGTACCTCATAAGAGACTGCTCTGGAAGCTAGAACATGTAGGAGGATTGAAGGGTGGTCTGCTGAAGTGGATGGAAGACTTTTTGAGCAACAGAGAGATGAGAACAGTAATAAAAGATCAAAAGTCAGAATGGTGCAGTGTGATAAGTGGAGTTCCTCAAGGATCAGTATTGGCCCCAGTGATGTTCTTGGTCTATGTAAATGATATGACAGAAGGAGTAAACAGTTATATGAGTTTATTCGCTGATGATGCTAAATTACTAAGAAAAGTAGAAAGTAAAGAGGACTGTGAGGATTTACAAAAGGATCTAGATAAGATTTTCAGATGGAGTCAACTATGGGAAATGGAGTTTAATGCCAAAAAGTGTAAAGTGATGGAAATGGGCAGTAGCAAAAAGAGACAGAGAGGAAAGTATTCGATGGGAAACGAATGGATAATCAAAACAAAGGTCGAAAAAGATCTGGGAGTATGGATTAAGGACAATTTGTCACCAGAGAAGCATATAAACAAGATCACAGGAGATACATACCAGTTGCTGAGGAATATAAGAATGGCATTCAAATATCTGGATGAAGAAATGATTAAGAAATTGATAACATCTTTGATTCGACCAAGGTTGGAATATGCGGCAGTGATTTGGTCACCACATAAAAAGAAGGATATAAGGAAGATTGAGAGAATACAAAGAGCAGCCACAAAAATGGCTCAAAGCCTGAGAGATTTACCATATGGGGAAAGACTTTCAAGACTAAAACTCCCAACTCTTGAGAAAAGAAGAGAAAGGGGAGATTTTATAGCAGTGTATAGAGCATCAATGGGTCTGGAAAAAAATGATAGAGAAGATCTGTTTGTGTGGGACGATAGAAGTGCAAGAGATCATGAGAAGAAATTGAAAAGGACAACATGCAAGAGGGACACAACAAAATACAGCTTCCTGTATAGAAGCATAGATCAGATCCTTTTGTAGATCCTCACAGTCCTCTTTACTTTCTACTTTTCTTAGTAGCTCTGTGCCAACAGCGCCAACTATCATCTGCTAGTGTTGATGTATCATTTACCACCAGGCTGTCACACGTATCACAAGCTCTTTTCAGTCCTGGAAATGATCACCCATGGCGAATTCATCAAAACAAATTACTTACACTATCGCATACAAGCTAAAAGTTGTACGATATGCCAAAGAACATGGAAACAGAGCAACAGAAAGACACTTCGGAACACCGCTTACTGAGAAAATTGGTAAATTTTACTACCATCTACCGGTAGAAAATCTGTTTATTTTATTATTATTTTTTTTTAGAAACTTCTTTCCAAAATCAGAGTGCGTCTTCCAAGATGCAGCGTCTTATAAGCCGTAAAATACGGTAATTTTTTACAACAACACAACTGCAACACACACTCAGACACACCACCTGCTGTTGTTGCTGAAAGAGATGAAGGTGATCTGTTTGAGTATGATAATGTAGCCCCCAAGGATTTGGGCAATGAATTTGAAGGCTTTGTGCTACCGTAGATAACAGTGAAGTCGCCAGTTCTACGTTTCTTTGTTATTTACAGACGTGTGGTGGCGTTAATACTTACATTTCTACATCCATGATTTCAGGAAAGTTAGAAGGGTCTATCTGGAAAGTCTGTGTCATTTTGTGTCTTCATCTGTGTCATATTAGGGCTATAACTGAACAAATTACAAAAATATAACCGAGTGGCGACCTCACTATACCTACTACAGCAAAGTCGCCAGCTAGTATTTTAACCCAACAGTTGAGTCGCCACTCTGGGGAATTCAGGGAAATTAGAGGTAAAGTAAAACAAGTCTATATATATTAGCTGCGGAAGATGCTTGGATATATAAAAATTCCTCTGCCAACGTGAAAATAAATTCTATTCAAGTTTGAAAGATCTGACAAGTCTGTGTCCTGTCGCCCGAAAAGCTACTGTTTACCGTCTGTCATCGCGCGAAGAAAAACGTGAGAAACAAAATGCGCAACAGTTATATTTGCAGATACAAAGCATAAAACAACGCTGAAACAGGGTAGATTATACAGTCATGATATAAACTACTGTGTAACATCTTCAGTGGCACATAAAAATCAGTAGTGATGCTATAATTCGTAATATTTGGCGCCTGGCGACTTCACTGCAGGTGGCGACTTCACTGTTATCTATGGTAGTGGACCAGGGCGCCAGAGTAAGGAAATGAAATGTCAATGATTTTCAGTCTTTTTTTTTTTTTTAGAGTGCCAATAAAGTTTGTATCCTATTTTGTTGTGTTTGCAGGAGCATTCTTCCCTTATATTGCAACACAACCAACAATTTAAAGGTGTTTTTAGATAGCAAGGGAATAAAATGGGAAAAATGTAACTTCTTCACCAACTGAAATAAATAAGCATTTTTTCATTGTTTTCAATACCCTGATTTTCGCGATCCTCGAGTTTAGCGCTATGCCTCCGGAAGAAAGCAAGCGCGAAACTCGGGAGGGTACTGTACTGCCACCGTCCGACCTGCGTGTACATGTTCGGCCGGCCCGCCACCGAACCAAACACCGCATTTACCAATTTTATTCGTTAAATCCCCGCATATATCGGACTGGCAGAAAAAGTTTGTTAAAGCCGAAATTTGTTATATCGAGGTCCGTAAAAGCGAGAGTTTACTGTACTGCCACATTGGGTTACATCTCTTTATGACTTACCCTCTTCAATACCTTAAACAAAACATATTACCACAATCTATACAGATACTGAGGATACATAGATGGGGTATGAAATGATTACCTTTGAGATTGATCTAAGGGCTGCATTTGTGCCAAATCACAATTGTGGGTACCTACCTTAAGCTTTGTAAACACCAGTTGGTATTTCTCAAGTTCTGCCTCCACCATCTCCTGTCCGTCGTGTGGGGTGAGGGGCACGGCGGAGGGGGAGTCCCGGCGTGTGGGGGTGCGCAGCAGGGACAAGCGGCGGTCGATGGTGGTGCCCAGGTCCAGCACACGGCGTTCCTCCGCACGCCGCCTGGACAACATCACAATTGGTTACATTACAGATAAATTTTGCATGCCATCATATATTTTGTGTACGTGTTGTAATATTCGAGGTGTGGATGGGGCATTAAACCCTTTTATTCTAACTGAAATTAATAAAAAAATTGGCTTCAGTGTAGTGTTCAGACCTTCCTCTCATAGGTCACAGCTGTCACTGAGATTTCTGAGCTACGGGGATAAAATAATCTCCAGTATGTGCATCTATCTGTAAGAACTCTGTGTCAAACGTGTAGTAATATTGGGAGATAAGTCTTTATCTAGGCTTTTCCATACACAGTTTGTTTCTCGCAGTCATCTCACTCCTTTATCACATAATTCCTAAACTTATTCCTCTACTTCCATCTCTACTACTACTACTACTACTACTACTACTACTACTACTACTACTACTACTACTACTACTACTACTACTACTACTACTACTACTATTACCAATACAATACTGTACTACTGACACAGTAATATATAGCTATATACTATAGTAATATATAGACACTAAACATATCGGTAGCTAACATATATAACATCTGGCAACCTCTTCAGTGAGTCTTCTGTCATATTTGACCTTAACCCCTTGAGACCCAGAACGTAATTTCCATTGTAATTTGGCTACCATTAGACAATTTTTAATTAATATAAGCAATATTTTATAGCTATGACCTGTTTAGTATTCTTGTCCACTAACTCATGTGGTATATTTAGTTAATTTTCGTAATTTTATGGCTAACAGACCATTTTTTATAGCAAAGGAAAGATCTGGACGTGAAGGGGTTAAACTACATAGAGTGTTGAGAAGATGTTGCCATTTGAGTCATCATTTATCATCTATTTTATCTAGTTCTGCAACGAAGAATTTTCCGAAAAAATCCTACATATATTTTTTACTTCATCTGACACTAAGTATGAGACTTCAGTTTTTGCACGAATAATGACACAGTTCCTGAGATTAAGTAAGACTGACAAACACGCGGATCATTACCGTAACCCAATTGGCCTCAGGCCGAGGGTTAACTAGCCCCTCCCGGCCTCTTACCTGTATTCAAAGAGCCTCTTCTCCCTCTCCCTCTTGGTCTCGTAGGCACTCTCCTCCTCGTGGTGAAGCCGCATCCTTAAGCAGTCTCGTGTCTTCTCCGCCTTCTTCCGGGACTCCTGTAACAGGGGAGTTGGAAGTCAGAAAAAAGGCAAAGATGAGGATGCCATGGATCCCTTAAAAAAAAAAAAGATAAATTAGGCCTACCCCGCTGAACTATATATTTAGGAAATTCAAAGCTTTACATAAGTTATATTATGTTCTCATCATCATAATGCTTGGTATGATAGTCTCTAACCAGTAGTCAATCTGTCAGTGAGGCTGCGTCCATGTATCCATGCTTGATGACTAGTGGTTGCCACTGCACAATGGCTCTGCTTGGGGGTCCCCTCATGTGACACAGTGAGTACAGAGGAGGATATGTGCCTCACAATACCACGATCCATAATCACTTAGGGTGCCCTTAAGTGCCCTAATGGCTTTGTTTCAAAACTTTGAATGTACCCTGGTCCCTGCTTCAGTACAAAATTAAATGACACTCATCAGTAATGCGGAAAAAGTTTGTCCAAGTTTACATGCTTTGCCTTGCACAAGATAATACACACCTTTGTAGCCAAAATGTATGCAGCTAATAAATAACCTGTAAAAATCCTTTGATGGAGAAATCTTATGTGCATCAAGACATAAAAGCACATTAATCAGGGCAGCTAGTTTCCTTTTGCTGCCTTGATAAGTGAAAAACACATGTAACCTGTTTTACATCAGCTCTTCCAATGTGAAAGAATTGAAGTCATCTTTTTTTCAGACAAATTGAGAGTTAATAGTGTTCCCATGTTCCAGCCTGACTGAGCAGTGTAAGCAATGACAGCTATGAAGCAACAGACAAAAACAGAAAGACTTCATGGACGGTTAGAGCCAAATATGGAGCACAAAAACAGTTTCGCAACAGGCACAATTATGTCAGAAGGTGGGAGTGAGAAAGGAGAATCCAAATGAAATGAGGATTGAAAAGAGTGAAAAAAAATTGTTGATGTTTTTAGTTAGAAGCCCAAATTCGTAAGAAAAGTTGCATTTAGTCATTTATGACACTATCTATTTGTGAAAGGCATTTCTAAAGGCCATAGAACAGATATGGCTTGAGGTTAGATAGAAATACATATTCTGTAGGACATGAAGCTTAGGGATGAATGGAAACAACATTTTTAATGAAGCACCTTCATCTCTGATATGAAAGCAAGCTGTTTTAATCAAAAGGCCCCCATTTATAGAGTGCAATGTTTACCACTATGCCAAAGACGATTTCCATTACTAAGTACAGAAACATGGGTCTGACATGAAATTGACATTCCATGGAAAATCACGACAGCACAGATAGAAGTGTTCTTAGTTAGCAGGTACAATGGCAGAAGTAGCTCTACTCTGATGGGTCTAAAGATAGCAGAGATGAGACACGACAGAGCATGGAAATATGAGCATGAAGGGAAAAGTCAAATGCTGAGAAATAACAGAATAAGCCAACAGGTTGGATGTAAGGAATCGTCTGGAACAATAATGCATCTGCAAGGTGGTCAGGGATGCATGATGGGACGATGGGTACTGTAAAAGCTGATTTGGTTTACTGAAGATCATAAAGGTGAAGCTTTGTTTACTATGTTGGTGAGTCAAGGACGATTACTGCCAAAGATGAAGGGGACTATACTGTATTGATTTTGGCAAGGACACTCACGATAGCTTAGTCCCGGCGACTCCACTTCCCCATCGGGCTGGGTGGCTCCGAGCGGGATGATGGTGCAACCTACTTGTCATAATTAAGTAGACTGTAGTCAACATAAAATGCTCGCCGATATCAAGTATCTCAGCTATCCAGCCCGCCGGGGAAAGTGAAGTCACCAGGAATAAGCTATTGCGAGTGGCCTTGCAAAACTAAATAGAGTATACAGGGAGGTCCCGAAGATACGAGCAGTTAGGTTCCACCTGGCATACTCGTAAAGCGAAATCTCGTATAACGAAACACATAACTAATGGTAAAATATAGGTTTGATTTCAGGACCATCAATTAAAAAAAAAAAAAAAAAGACGTGTTTTTCAAGCTAAAATAAACTATAGCAAACACAACAAACACACAGTGTCTATATTACCCACACTGTACTACCTATTCTGTAGAAAAAGCATTCTGAAAGAGAAAATAGCACACAAAATAACATAACTGCACATTAATTAAACATAAAACATGCATAACAAGCAAAAAAGACATTGTACTGCAGGGGACCCCGCGTGATACAAGAGAGGGTAGTGTAGCGGTCCCAAGGTTGGGGCCGCACACCTGCCTAATTACCCCTAAGGATCAGGCCGCGCCATATGCTTAATTACCCTTCAGGTCACGGCTTGCTAGGGGTGACCCGACTGCGGTCAACCAAATCCCCCTTTGTCCAGCCTGGGAGTGGTAGGGCGCGTATTTTGAACTTGATAATTTTACTCACCCCAGTTTGAATGTCGTAGCATTGGATTTTCGATCTCGTATATTGAAAATAGACCCTAATTTACACATCTCGTATCATCGGATTCTCGTATACCGAATGCTCGTATAACGGGACCTCCCTGTATTGATATCTTTTAATAAGGATAATTCAGCAAAATATGTGATCTACTGTGATTAAGAAGTAAAAATTCTAATGAAATCTATTCAAAATAATCAAGATATATATGCATTACAGGTACATTTAGTGGGAAAGTGTCAGTCGAGTCTTGAGTAGAAGGTAGAAACTCAGAGGAATCAAGGTCATGGGCTTGAGATCAAAAGATATCATTGCATATGTGGTTGCATCAACCAGCTTTGAATAAAAAAGATCATGAAATTAGAGTTGAACACATAATGAAGTGCTGTTCATCAATAACTTTGCGCTGTCTGAAATTTCAAGACAGCATACAAGATTATCTTTTTCTGGAAAAAAATAAGATAAATAAATAAAAACCACAATGTTCACACTGGTGCATATAAAAAGTACTCACATGCAGCTGAGGTACCTGGATGCTCTCCAATGTGCCATACTTAATGCAGTTTACCATAAACAGATTAAAGCCCACACCGGGTGTTAGCCGGGGGTTGTGACCCGCCTCCTGGGGTGATGGTTTCGGCCAACACTAAGGATGAATGATAAGAATGTTGATATGGAGACGGGGCCATACGAGTGCAGTTCAGGCCCTGTAAAATACAACTAGAACTAGATGACTACCCTGATGTGAGGATGGGAAAGGTGGAAGAGAGGGAAGAGACACAGAGTGGAGGGGAGGAGTGCCACCATGAGAACGTGAGGTGAGGAAGCAGTACCCTGAGGTGCATGAGGGACTCTTTCTCCAAGGCAAGGCGGACGTGGAGCTGGTCAAGGGTAGTGCGGTGTGCAGCCGCCTCGCCCCTCAGTGCCGTGACCATGGCAGAGTAGCGGCGCCTCACCCCGTCTGCCTCACTCACACTCACACCCACTCGTTCCAGCCCGTTCTGCAGCCCTATCAGCTCCTGGGGGAGTGGAAGGAGAGGTTTACACTGAGGCACAGAAGCAATGTATGTAGTTCACAAGCCTAACAATGGAGGGTGGGTAGTAGGGTGGCCCTTATTTTTCGAAAGTAAGAAATCCTAACCTCTCACCCCCTGGCTTTGTTCCATTCTTAATGAGACATTTTGTGATAAAATCTCGTGACAATTGGAGCATATTTATTGGTAGTCCAGCAAAGTCCAAGGTATCTACTGTAGTCTGTTTGGCTGTTTTTGTGCTGGTTGGCGGAACTTACCTGGCAGCCTTGCAAGAAAAAGTGTCGGCGTGGCGTGTGCGGCGTGGTTCGTGTGGCGAGTAGAGACGAGGTGGTTGTTACTTTTGTGGAGATAGAGTTGTGAGTTGTTGAGTTGCTGTGGCGGTGTAAGAGATTGTAGGGGAACTCTGTGAAGTTGTGTGCCTGTATGTGTATATTGTGTGTTTCTGGGTTGATACTTACCTCCATTGATAGCCAGTCGCCAATAGAATTTATTGATCATTTGCTTCTGTAACATCTACCTCCATAGTCCTATTACATGGGTTTGATTTCTTTTCTCCCCACAGATTCGAAATGACAACCAGAAGTCAAACTGGATTTTTCCTGGTTGGGAAACCAGCAGCGCAATTGAAGGAGCCGAAACTTCCCTCTAACCGGGAAGTCCTCGGCCTGTTCCTCAAGAAACACCTTGAAGAAAAACTGACGATCCGTGAGGCCCGTGTCAAAAGACATGGCGACCACTTTCTCGGTCACTCCCCACTCCTCCAAAGCATGGAAAACAGCTTGAGCTTGTGCTTCAACGGTCCCCGAAGGGAGTTTAGAGACGCCGAGGAGCTGGCTGACTCCTACTCCGGATATCAAGATAGGCAGACGATCCACATGCTCCTTGCTTGTCAGGGCTTGAAGGAGTTTTCCATCCTAATGGACAGTCAAGGGGACATCCACTTGGAAGTCCTTTTTGAGGTTTTCCGCGAAATGTCTCCTGGCTTGACGTCGAGACCGGGCAATGGTTGTGCGGTTGATGGCCAGGTCTGTAGTGTCATGGCCGAGGCTTTTTGCAGCTTCTGTCAGCACGATGGTGGCTTTTTGGTCGGTAAGCTGAGTACAATCCAGTGCAGCTGCGAGAGATGGTGAAACTATGTTTTTTGTAGCTCTTCGTGGCCGCTTGGGTGGAGAGCAGGATTTTGCCTCCTCAGCACTGCTGCTGTCCTCTCACTCAGCACTGCTGCTGTCCTCTCCCTCAGCACTGCTGCTGTCCTCTCCCTCAGCACTGCTGCTTGAAGAAGCAAAGACGGCCGCTGAGGTGGATGCCTTCATTTCTTCACGGGCCTTCTCCCGACGCCTTTCCTCAGCCTCTTTCTTCTCCGCAGCTCTCCGTTCTTTGGAAGCCAGGGAATTGTCCGCGGACCCCATGAAGACCCCATGGCCCTTCTCTCGCTGAGCAAGGAAAAAATCCTTGTCCTCCTGAAGGACAATGAGAGACAGGGCATCCGCGTGAGCGATATCAAAGAGGTCGTCCATTGAGTCCCGGAAAGCTTCCTCCTTCTTCACCTGCCCTGGTGTCCTTCGGTCCCTCAAGCGTGTTAGGTCTTTCCAGGTTTGGAATAGACCTTCCAGCTTTTTGATGATATGTTGCTCCCCCCTGACGGGGATCCTGGCCTTTCCGACCCCTATGGGGGTCAGTTCTCTGACGACCGCCGTTGAAGCCTCGAGGATCGTCAGTTTTTCTTCAAGGTGTTTCTTGAGGAACAGGCCGAGGACTTCCCGGTTAGAGGGAAGTTTCGGCTCCTTCAATTGCGCTGCTGGTTTCCCAACCAGGAAAAATCCAGTTTGACTTCTGGTTGTCATTTCGAATCTGTGGGGAGAAAAGAAATCAAACCCATGTAATAGGACTATGGAGGTAGATGTTACAGAAGCAAATGATCAATAAATTCTATTGGCGACTGGCTATCAATGGAGGTAAGTATCAACCCAGAAACACACAATATACACATACAGGCACACAACTTCACAGAGTTCCCCTACAATCTCTTACACCGCCACAGCAACTCAACAACTCACAACTCTATCTCCACAAAAGTAACAACCACCTCGTCTCTACTCGCCACACGAACTACGCCGCACACGCCACGCCGACACTTTTTCTTGCAAGGCTGCCAGGTAAGTTCCGCCAACCAGCACAAAAACAGCCAAACAGACTACAGTAGATACCTTGGACTTTGCTGGACTACCAATAAATATGCTCCAATTGTCACGAGATTTTATCACAAAATGTCTCATTAGGAATGGAACAAAGCCAGGGGTTGAGAGGTCAGGGTTTCTTACTTTCGAAAAATAAGGGCCACCCTAGTGGGTAGTCCGAGAACATAAAATCTTTAGCCCTAACAAATTAAGAGCTCAAGGCAAGGTAGATGCACAGCTTGATGCTCATTGGTTTGTTTGAATGTAAATCCTTCATATCATCTGCATGCATCAAACAACATCAAGTTATTTTCTGAGAAAAAAAAAAGTAACAACAAAAAATTTGAAAGAAGTTAATGTTTCTACATGAATAACAATGTTCTAAATGCTGAGTCCCCAGGTATGAGAGAACAAAAGAGAAGGCATTCAGTGTGCCTGGCAGTGTTGGCAAAGAGTTGCGAATCTGCAGATGTTATAAACAGTGGAAAAGTTTCCCGACAATAAGTTTCTTTGTGACTAATATGCACTTTTTCAGTAGATTTTCCAATTTTTAATCCCAAGTGCATGACAGGGAGGCTCCCACACCACTACACTAAACCCCTTGCAGTGGCCTGCCAGTGACACGCCACTTTTCTGGATATTTAGAGCACATTGTATCATGCAAAAAATTGCAAATACATAGTTCATACTCCCTGTTGGTAGTTTGGCTCAGTTTAGAGCCATTAGGGACACTGTATTTACACAATTTAGTGGCAACGAGTAAACAATCCAGAGAAGAGAAAAAAAACCATACTTCTATTTCTATATACAGTACATAGCAGGGGAGGCCATTCCAGACATGTACATATTACACAGAATCCTCACCAGTGGAGAGCATGTCAGGGCTCACACTGCCTCAACTAGTATCTACAGGTTCCAATGTTTGGTGTTTCTGTACATTAGACTTCACTCAGACATTACTCCTGTTCTCAACAACACATGTCATAACTGATTATCCCGCCACACCCATGGGTTACTTGGTCAGGTGATCTCTTCATGTGACTTTTATGTGTTCGTATCAGTCAAGTGATAAGAGAAGATATTACCCAAGCAAATGTTTGTCCAACAGTACAGCTGTATGTAAGGTCAGAACCACTTATCTGGTGACTTCTAAGATCGACCATCATTACAGTTCTTGCTAGTTCCTAAGAAATGTTTAACTCCCCAAGCTTTCCTCAACACAAACATGAACTTGCCATATCTTGTGGTTTATTCATAAACATTTCAAACATCTGGACATAGTTTACATTGAGAATAAACTCAGGATTAGCAATAGCCTCAACCTCTTGTGCTACCCAGTCCTTTACTCTTTCCTCTTCTTGATCCTGCCACCCACCTGCTGAAGTTCCTGAATGCTGGTTTGCTCCAGCTGTGCACAATCAGATGTGGCTTCACCCAGCAGTGTCTTCAGGCTAGCCAGACGCTCCTCGCGCTACAGAAACAGGAGGGAAGGGCTTGGATGGATCTTAGGAGAATATATTATAATTTCACCTAAATTGACACCTATTCCTTGAAATTCCCTCAAGTGGGTGCAGAGCCGGTCCAAGAGATATGTGAACTAAGCAGCTGCTCAGGGTCCCATGGCCATCACAGGGTCCCTAAGAGTGCTTAAAAAGTCCCAACATATAAGAGAGCCTGAATTTGAGTGGGGGTGGTGAGGGAGCAAAATCAAATTCTGCTCAGGACGCCATAAAACCTTAGGCCAGCTCTGAGTGGGTGGGTAAAATAGAAGTTTTCATATATTTTTGTCTATACTTTTACTCTTGCACACTCCATCCCTCTCCATCTCCCACCCTTCCTCTCTCTCAAGTAACCTAATACCCTATTTTCCCATACTACAGTATAGGCAGTCCTCTCCTCACACCCACAGCATCCACTACACCTTTATATATTTCTTTTCTTTTCCAAAATGTGTTGAGATAGCGGCAGATATCCATGATATCATCAGGAGTGCTTTGAATGAGGCAAACATGCCACTGTAGTGGAAGGGAGCAAGAACAGTACCCATCAACATAAGGAATATATAAAGTCTGCTAAATTATGTACCCATGTCTCCTCTTCTTACCAAAGTCCTTTTATTCACAAAATTCAAATATCATTGAATCTGAAAAAGATGATTACAATTTAGAGGATAAACTTAACTAAGCTTTAATACAATTAAGAAAGGGAATGCAATGCTATCAGTATCCACCTGGGTTAAAAAAAATATGGTTGACTTTTAAAGGCAAGTGATTAGAAAAAAAAAAGTCTCTACAGAAAGCTGCTGAAACATAGAAAAAGATGACTTGTATGAAAATGGATAAGAACTGAATGAGAAATATGCTTTCTTAAGAAAAATTCAATGAGAGACATGCTTCAGGGTTCAGTTCCATTCCACTTATGCTCCTTATGTACATAAATGACATGACTGATAGACCAAGTAGTGCAGTGCATGGATATGATTCCACAAGAAACTATGACTTCAATAAAATATCACTTCTAAATGCTGCAAAAAATGCAAGAGGACTAAAATAAGTTACACAGATGGAACCAACCTTGAAAGATGGAATTTAATGCCACTATAAGCAAAGGGGCAGTACATGGACCACTGTATCTCATAGACCACTGAGATATAGTGGTCTGTGGGCATTGGGCAGTACTAAAATACAGTACTACCCAAAATCAGAAGGGACGAAAGTAGTAGTGAAATAAGAGGGGGATGAGAATATCACTGCAGGATAAGATCATACTACTGATAAAAGATAATGTTCATATAAATCTTTGATATCAAATAAAGTACTGATAAGATGATATCCTTAATTATTTGAATGAAACAATTTGAAAGAGCATTTGTTCATGGTTTAACCAAGACTAGAGTAAACAGCAGTGGTGTATTCACAATAAATATTAAACAATAGGCTAAAGAAGGTATGAGAAGACCATCAAAATTATGCAACTAAAAGACAGACGCCATGCAAGGATAGAAGGGAAGTTATATTCTGAGAGAGAGAGAGACGAGAGCGAGAGCGAGAGAGAGCGAGAGAGAGAGAGAGAGAGAGAGAGAGAGAGAGAGAGAGAGAGAGAGAGAGAGAGAGAGAGAGAGAGAGAGAGAGAGAGAGAGAGAGAGAGAGAGAGAGAGAGAGAGAGAGAGAGAGAGAGAGAGAGAGAGAGAGAGAGAGAGAGAGAGAGAGAGAGAGAGAGAGAGAGAGAGAGAGGAGAGAGAGAGAGAGAGAGAGAGAGAGAGAGAGAGAGAGAGAGAGAGAGAGAGAGAGAGAGAGAGAGAGAGAGAGAGAAAAAAAGAAGATAAAAAAAGATAAAAAAAAATTACAACAATAATTAAGATTTTTGAAGCATTTAATGGCCTAGAAAGAAGGGACAGAGAAGATCTGTTGAGGAGAGCAGGGACAGAAACACAGTTTAGCATGCAAGAAGAATGACTGGATGGTGAAATAATATCCTTGTTCACCCAGTAGTGAATGGGTGCCGGGTGTTAGCCGGGGCTTGTGTCCCGCATCCCAGGGTGGTGGCCTGGCACCTGCCGCAGCGGGGAGCTAAAAGGGTCCAAACCCATGATCCCCAAACCTGGCTTTGGCCAACAACCACTAAGGAATGAAACAAAAGTCTGAGACAAAATAAAATAAAAATGTAGATATGGAGACGGGACCCTACAAGTGTAGCTCAGGACCTCGTCAAGAATTACAACTAGGTAAATACACCCTGAATGTACCTAGCTCACCTGCTTGCGAGTGTGATCCAGGAAGTTAAGTCTCTTCACTTGGTCGTGGAGTCTGTATTGTGTGGCTGATATGGTGTCCTCAGCTTTCCTCACTCTCACCGCCAGCCCCGCCCCTCCCCCACCCACCCCACTACTCACCCCCCCGCTGCTGTGACTTCTCCCCACCCCGACCCCTCGGCCTTTCCCTCCCGTGCCTCCTCCAGCACTACTGCTTCCTCTGATCTTCCCTCCGCCGCCTCCTCCACCGACATGCTGCTGCAACACGCGCTCAACACTCCTCTCGCTCCCCTGTGGAGGAAGAGAATGTCAGGATACAAAGAATCACACAACAAAGTACTACAGTAAATGTACAATTTAAGTAGAGTGTGTGGATGGATATCTTTACAAAATCTACCTTTTCAACTCTAACTTTGCACATATCCATTAGAACAAAGATGACTATAAATGTTAATGGCTTAATTGAAGAGAAGCACAATGCAGAAATACCGCTTGTAACAAGAGATGACAGAGCAATAACAGATGAAAAGACATGAAAAATTGAATGCAAGGAATGTGAACATGATGTGACTGTTTAATCACAGCCATACCTTGGGAAGGGATCGAGTTTCTAGAGAGGATATGCATTATAGTAGGAACCATATAGAATACAAAAAAGATAGGTACGTACTCTTGTTTTGTATTTTCAAACTTAAGCATTAAAATCTGCTTTATTCAAATTTAGTACACTGGTGCCCCTGCATCTGCAAACTTTGACCATTCTTGAATTCCCAATACAAGAAAAATTTCTTTTTTACTTACAAAAATAAGAATTAGCACAAACTTCTTTTTTTGGGGGGGGGAGAGAATTTATATCTTGTAAAAATCTAGCAATTTCCATAACATAATTTTGTTATATTAATGGAAAGTAAACTGCATGTGTTGAGTATTTGTGTGAGTGAAATGCTCTGTGATTTTATGTCGCCCCTGATGTGTGGGAGATGACCTTATGTATGGAAAAAATGTATGTAATCATATTTGAATTATTGTATGCACCCACATTTCTGCATTGCCCGCCACAGGACTCATCTCTGGCTACCAGCTTACATCATGGTAGGAGCAATGGCAACAGAGACCTGTGGAAGGATTTACTGGCGTGCAGGCACAGGAAATTAATGATGAGCTTTCAAGCATTGCAGATGAAGAGCTGACGGTTGAGGACCTATGTAAAACGGTAAAGGTATTCCATGGAAAGGAAACAGGATGCTCTACAAGTCTACATGAGAATGACCCACAGGAAATAGGGCCTGGAGAAAATATGATGAGTTCTCAAATGGAGACAGTTTTCCTAGAGCTTAATACAATTTGTGACTTTAGTCCTCAAGTTTCAAAACTGGTAATACTCACTCCCAGGAAGTACAGTAAATGTGACTAAATAAATACAGTGGATGAAAAAGGACATGGTCTTTCTAAAATACAAATACAATGTAAGAGTACTGAAAGAGGGAGGAACGGAACATGGGAGTGAGAGGAAAGGAAAATGTTATGATGAAGTACAATGACAGGAGTAAATGGAGACCAGTGCCATGACTACCCTTCCAGGAGAGAGGGAGCTCCAAGGATTAGTTTGTTGAAATATGTAGATAAATACACAGACAGGCAAATTATTTCTTAAAGAGGCCTGTGGTAAAGACATGTATGATGTCCCCTGATAAACCAAGCTTACAGCAATACATCAAATGAGGTTCAGAAATACATAATGGCAGAGATGAACATTAAACAATTCTGAGAGGTTCCTTCCAATTATGAAGTCTTGGAAGTAATGACAGCATTCTGAAAACTAATGCAAATAAGGTTGACTGTCTCCTCGGCAATGTTCATAGTACGTACATAAGATCTTTCTGGAGTCCATTGTTCATTGTGTCCCCAATGCCAAACTGTCACACACTGTATGAATTGACTCACTCTATTTGCAGTATCTGGCAGATAACAATGTATGACTTTAAATTCTTTCCCCACATGAACAACAAGAAGAGGGATTGGCACAAAATGAGATGCATGAAACTCCAACGTAAATGGAGGGAAAGCAAAATGAGATACACAACAAACTGGGATAAAGATGAAACTCACTTCCAGCCGCAGTATAGTACTGCTACTGTGTGCATCATTTCCTTGGATTTTGAAGAACCCAAAGTACGTTAAGGCCAAGTTATTGATGGCCAATAAAACCCCTGCTTTAGTGGCACTCTCATGTACAAGTGTGTTAGGCCATAAGGCTTCCCCTCTCCCTCATCACTACTTTCAGTGACATCACCCTTTTATGGCAATACAAACACACCTCCACAGAACAGAATGACCCACCTTAAAGAAGTGACTGAAGTGATAATCTGAGAGGTGCTCTCAGATTATCAAACTTGTGCTAATGAATAGAATAATATTTACGTGAAAAATCATATTTTACACAGAGAAAATGGTTCGTGCCCAAATATGAGAGACAAGTTCTCCTTAATAATTATCAACTTAAGTAACTGGAGTAAGCCGAGGGCCCCGGAGGGTGCTTCACCTGCTTGGCCTCCTGAATCCTGATGTGCAGGAGCTTGATGTCGGCGCGCAGGGTGGTGACGGCCGCCTTGTTGGCCCGCTTCTCTCCCTCACTCTCCTCATAGAATGCCTTGCTCTCACCCTCTGTAAGGCACCAACACACAACTCAATGCAGTGTTATGCTAACAATCAGCATCGACGACAACATTGCTGATCTTCCTGATCTATACTACTGTACTTCCCTACAATACTGCTGCTATAATTATAAATACTACTACTCTTACAACAACAACTTCTACTACTACTTCTACTAGTATCATCACTACTACTATTACAAAAAACAGTAATTTATTATTATGTATCATTTCTCACCGTGCATTTTCTCACGTAATTTGTTTTTTCTTATGTTTTGCATTAATATACATACGGTCTTGAAATTATGTTTATCAATATCATTATTAGTGTTCTTATACAATACAGCAGACATGCAGCCAAGCTTCATAAACGACCATGATCAATTCCTACTGAGTCTGTTCCCAACTGCATATAACTAAAGTAAGGTTTCATATTTTCGTTCATTCTCATGTTGGTCTTGTGATACGCAATTTTTCTATTATCATTAATAAAGTTGAAGTTTTGTTAGTGTGATTTACACACTCACAGAATGCACCCTCACCACTAACAATTATTTCAAAAGGAAAAATTCAATTCAAATGAGTATGCAAAATTAACATTAAAGGTGATTTTCATGAACCATATACAGTACTATAAAAAAAAGAACAGACGGTACATATCACGTACCCCTACATCTTAATTTTTCACAGTTTTGGGATTCATGAAAATTTAGGCTGACCAGTGACGCACCCAGGGGGGGGGGGGGACATGGCCCCCCCTGAAATTTCCTTCCTTGTAAGAAATAAGAATACACTAAGAACATAAGAACATAAGGAAGCTATAAGAGGTCATGAGACCTACACGTGGTAGTTCCTGTTACTTAACACTACCTACATCCACCTTTCATCCCCATCCATGAAATTGTCTAGTCTCCTTTTAAAGCTCCCTAATGACTCTGCACTAACTACCTGTCTACTGAGTCCATTCTAATCATTTACCACCCTATTTGTGAACCAGTTTTTCCCTATTTCTTTTTTAAATCTACGCTTTTCCAGCTTGAATCTGTTACTTCCTGTTCTACCCTGGTTACTAGCCGTAAGAACTTTTCCTACATCGCCTTCATTGTGTCCCTTTATCCACTTAAAAACTTATATCAGATTGCCCCTTACTATATTATCTACGCCTCTCGAGTGAGTTTAAATTTAATAGCTTCAATCTCCTCTCATAACTAAAGTTACGTATCCCCTGTATCATTTTGGTCATCCTCTCTGCACTGATTCTAACAAGGCAATATCCATCCTGTAATACGGAGACAAAAACTGTACCGCATAGTCTAGGTGAGGTCTGACTAGAGCCAAATAAAGCTTTAGAATAACCTCAGCACTTCTACTTTTAACACTCCTGGTAATGAATTCTAAAACTCTATTAGCTTGATTTCTAGCTTCAATACGTTGTTTCCTAGGATGGAGGTCTGAGCCTACCCGCACAGCCAAATCTTTCTCTCATTCTGATCTTTTCAGTGATACACTGTGTATGGTGTATCTATTATCAGGATTTTCTCTACCAACATTAATTATGCTACACTTGTCAATATTAAATTCCATTTGCCACCTGACTACCCACTCGTTTACTGACGTAAGTCTCCCTGCAAGCTGGTTACATCAGACTGTGATCTAATAATCCTACTTATCTAAGTATCATCAGCAAACTTGCTAACATCACTGCTAATCCCACTATCCAAGTCGTTAATGTAAATAAAAAATAGTAATGGTCCCAAACCAGACACCTGTGGAGCCCCACTTGATACCTGCCCCCATTCTGATTTAGACCCATTAATTGTAACCCTTTGTTACCTTAACTTGGTCTGATATGCGCAAAAAAAAAAAAAAAAAAAAAAAAAAAAAAAAAAAAAAAATCACACAAATGGAGTCCGTTACATCCGAAGTCCGTTATATCGAGGTTTGACTGTATATATATATATATATATATATACTGGAGAACCTCATTCAACCGGCATTCAAAACAACGGCAGCCTCAAAACAACGGCACTAATCGACCCAGGCTTTTTTTTTTTTTTTTTTTTTTTTTTTTTTCCGGGCCTCCAGCAGGGAGGACCACAGGCTAGCTTGAGCCCGTCAGAGAGATCCTGTGAAAAAAAAGAGGAGAGTGTTCGTGCTGCTGGCGTGCGACACGAGGACTGGCTTGTCCATCCTGACGAGGAGTGCGGGGTAGAAAGGGGCACTCAGCAGGATAACCCAGGCATTAATTAGGTATCATTATTTAAAAAACTGAGAAAATCGGCAGAAATTTAGTTCAAATTTGGCGGTGTACGCAGGGTTGGCAACCCTTTCATCCTTTTCACTGGTAAACTCTGGAACTCTTCCTGTTTCTATTTTTCCACTTTCCTATGACTTACATCTTTTCAAAAGAAGACAAACAAGACACCTCCCGAACTAAATTGGCTCACCCCTCTTTTTTATTTTATTCTCTTACTGCCTTCTTTATAGGGACTGGCAATTAAGCGTGCTTTGTGTTACCCCTTTTTGTTGTGCCCTTGGCCAGTTCCTTGTGATGTAATAAAAAAAAAAATAATAAAAAAAAAAAAAAAAAAAAAAAATATTGGGATTTTGGGCGATTCCATAAGAGTAACTCTCAAAACAACGGCAAAATGAGTTATCCGGCATGCGCTCCCCCCCCCGAGGGTGCCGGATAAACGAGGTTTTCCTGTATATATACAGTCGACCCTCGATTTAACGGACCTCGGTTTAACGGATTTCGGATTTAACGGACTCCATTCACTATCTGATAAGCGGACTAAACCATTCAAAAAGTCCGCTGCTTGAAAAATGTGTTCGTTAGGTTAGAGCTTATATGTAAAATGTGTTCGAGCAGTGCAGGTGTTCTTGCCTAATCCAGCATGTAGCGCCAGTCACTGTCTACCTCCCAACCTAGCTACTCTTGTCTGGTTGTGTTTGTGATTATTTTTCATTTATTTCACATTTTTTCTCATATATAATTCACACACACATATATATATATATATATATATATACAGTTGACACTAGATGTAACGGACTAAAATGGGGGAGAAGTGGTCCGTTAGAGCCGATTGTCCGTTAGTGCGAGGGTATTTTCCCGGGGGGGGGGGGGGGGGGGAGGATATAGAGAAAACACAGGAAAAATTGTGAAATAAATGAGAAATAATCACAAACACAATCAGACCGTGTAACTATGTGTAGACATGTAATCGCATTTGAATGGCTATTATTCATACATATGAGAAAAAATATGAAAATACAAGCAAGGCGCTCATCCACGCCTGGCAGCGCGGCCGCGGCAGCAGCAGCAGCATCATGAGACATTATAATCACCCCAAAATGAGATAAAAAGGAAGAAAGTCTCCCGTAAAGTGATGAGTTATCCCTAAAACGTTGGTGTTTTCTCTCACCGTCTGGCTAGTGAAAGGTAAACATGTGATCACAACTAAAAGAAAAAAGGAAAAGAAAGAAAAGTAAAGAAAGGGCTACGGAGTGGCAAAGAAGGAGATATGTATCAAGCTCGAGCTCGAGCTTGACAGAACTACAAAGCGATTCTAAGCAGAAGAGGTCACAAGAAGAAGAAGAACAACAAGCTACTGGCCCGCAAATTTGTCACGCAATTGGAGTCCGTTAAATCCGAAGTCTGTTAAACCGAGGTCCGTTAAATCGAGGGTCGACTGTATATATATATATTAGTGATGGATCGAATATATATTTTTCGTATTCGTGAATGTGAATGCGAATTGCGAATATTACATTATATTTCAAGTAATACACTATTTTTGATATCCTACAGGTAACTGAAATATTTTGACTGTATTGTAAGAAAGAGTTCAGCCATAAAAATATTAATGTCTAAAGTAAATTCCATTCAATTTTCTATGTTTCCAGGTTGCGGGACGAGGACCCAATCTTACACGAATACTTACATGATAATATCTTACATGAATAATTATTATTGCTAAGTTTACACTTTGCAATGTCATTAGCAATAATCTTGAAATAATCCCAAACCACATATGTGACTGGACGCCATTACGCAGTAGACTGCTGCAATATTGTTCTCTTTCAAAGAAAGTTGATTGTGCTCGTGGGTGACAGAGAAGAGCGCGTACCGTAAATGGCGGCGTACAAGTCGACTCTTTGAGTCTGAAAAAATCTCTCCAAAACTAGGGATCGACTTATACGGCAAGGATAAAATAGGAACCTTTACCACCGAGTGGCAAACAAGTGGATCAGCATTACTAACAATCGCTGTACACCACTTACTGTAACTCCAGCAGGTTACCACAAATATTTCCAACTAAAACTTGTGTTCGGTGAACTTACTTAACATATTTAACACACAGATTAATATATAAATAATAAAATAATAATATAAATTCTGTTTATATCAACACAAAACCATAGGCTTGTTTCCAACAGCTGATACACAGATTGTAAACAACTGAACATGAAGCGGCCAATCAGACAACTACAACAACAACAACTGCCTGGCTGCTCACCGAGCGCCAGCGCTGTCCGCTCAACTCATCGTACCTCACACTCTAACAATAAAACCAGTAATTCTGATCTACAAATATATCGTTACCATACACTACAGGGGTAAAGACTTTGTAAGCATTTGCCTACCAGTAGCCTACCGTATTTTTGGAGCCGACTTATACGGCAAGTATAGGCCTAACCCGTAATCTTGAGCTAATAATCATGAGGTCGACTTGTATGCCTGGTCGACTTATACGCTGCCATTTATGGTATATGCTTATTGCAGTATGGCGCACGAGGCAATGAGTTGAGTTGAATAACAGTGACCTTGAGAGTAGCGCCTCAGCTGCTGTTGCCACTCTGTTGAAGGGTGGAGGATGGAGGTAGTGTCCGAGGGACACTACCTTGGCTACCACTACACCTCCTCACCCCATTCTTTTAACTAACGGTCGGCTAACCTATTAATATATTTATATGCTTGCTTGTGTAATATTATGTTCACTTATTTTTTTTCTTATTTTTGTAAGTTTTTTTATTTGAGCAAAATATTCGCATATTCGCAAACAACTACGAGTGGGAGTGCGAATGCGAATATTGAAAAAATATACAAATATTCGCAATTGCGAATGCTAATGCGAATATTCGGTCCATCACTAATATATATATACAGTAAACTCTCTCTAATTCAAACTAATTGGGGGGAGACCTGGGTCGAATTAGCCGAAAATCTGAATAATCCGATGGTTACCTATAGCACAATAAGAACTCACTCAAACATGCCAAAAAAGCACAGATTGTATTACTTGTACTCACCAAAACCATCATACGATAATTATCGTCTATCTGGTCACACTGGACAGCCGCGGCACGCACTGCAAGGGAGAGGTCGGACTCGCACTAGTAAGGCCCAGATAATTCAAACTTCTTTTTGAATTCTGATAAGTTGTTGAAAAATTCGATCTGGGCTGAAACAGGTCGAATTATCCGAAGTTTGAACTAGGCCTATACGGGTTCAAATTAGAGAGGGTTTACTATACATATATATGTATATATATATATATATATATATATATATATATATATATATATATATATATATATATATATATATACATATTATATATAATATATATATATATATATATATATATATATATATATATATATATATATATATATATATATATATATATATATATGCACCGTAAATATATAATCAGCTTTAACTTGTGTTTTTTAATTCAGAGATTAAATATCCGTAATAGCCTGATCAGTTAGGTCAGGTAACTTAACAAATGTCCATGCATTGCATCACACTGTAGTTTAACTGTTTTGTAACAATAACAAAATATGTCCAATAATGAAATACCCTTTATTCTTTCTTTTCATCTACTACTTATAGTGAAACTGTCGTCAATAAATTTCCACGCCAACGAGTGTTCCATTGTCGGCAAGAGTTCTCGGTTGGTATTTCGACGAGAATTCCAGTCGACGAAAGTAAGATAGTACCATATACCAAAACACGAAGCAAGCTAATAGTTATAAATTATAATACCATGTTAGATGACGTAGGAAATACGTACAACTCACCTGACAGTTGAATTTTTTTCCTTAGATCTTGTATTTGGCTGTTGACCTTGGCCTTCTGTTCGGCAACTGATGGCATGGTGCCCTGCTACCCCACCCATCCACTACCTCGGGAACCTTAAAAACGCCTCCCTGTCACTCCCCACACCCCTGTAATGCCTGTCTGTACTACTCGCTTCTGAAGGCCTCCACTCACTCCACCCTGCACCCTTGACACACACTTAACTTCACACTAAATCATTCCTTTCCAGCTCCTACTTTCCATAACTAAAATACCACTTCTTCCCCACTGCCGACACCCCCTCTCCGCGGCGAATGTTCACGCCTCGCACGCCTCACCCTCCCTCACTACCAGAGTCTTGACCAAAGCCACAGCCTATCCACTCACTCCGTGCACTCCCCTTGCAGCTTATATTCGCAACAGGATTAACAGTCTACACACTCTGCGCCTCGCTGCCTGACTTGCACCCTGGCAGCATTAAACCCGAGACTGATAAAGCAACAACTCTTCCACCCTGCTCGAACGGCGGGTTTGTTTACGGTGTGGGTCGGTTGCCATGGCGTCCACTCGGTCAGCTGACAGGAGAAGCCTTTTTTACCGTGACAACTTCACAAAAGATACTAAAGTGATGAATCTATTAGTCTAGCTGAGGATGTTAGTATAAGGGCCGAAAACTAATGAAATTGTTTTAGTATCCCAGGTGAAATAGACAATGGAAGAGGAGACGAAGTTGAAGAGAACCTATGAAGCGATACTCAAAGGTCACAAGAAGAACTGAAGAAGAACTTGCGAGGCTTGGTTTTTAGAGGCAAGATGATATACAATACCTCTATATATTATCCTTGGTTGGAGGGGTAGATACTTGGATCCTATCCACGCATGTAAACTAAATTTTCTTTAATATACACATCACCTCACTTTTGCCCATTTTTTTATTTCCTTCATGTTTTAACTCCTCCCCTCCCTAAACACTAATTTTGCTGCTTCTCTCATATGATTTCATTAGCAAATTTCTTTTCAGTTTCCGTAGAAAAACGAGGTAGGCTAGTTCCTGTTACCTAACACTACACTACCTTTCATTCCCATCCATGAACCTATCCAGCCCCTCTTTAAAGCTCCCCAATGACTCCGCACTAACTACCTGTCTACTGAGTCCATTCCAGTCATTCACCACCCTATTTGTGAACCAGTTTTTCCCTATTTCTTTTTTTAATTTACGCTTTTCCAGCTTTTTTGAATCCGTTACTTCTTGTTCTACCCTGGTTAATTAATAGCCGTAAGAACTTTTCCTACCTCTCCTTTATTAAATCCCTCTATCCACTTAAATGATATGATATATATTATCGTGATGCACATGAGGCCTCTTCCATTTGCGACATTTCAAGAACCAGTTCACGGAACCCAAGAGTTCAGGCGTTCCATTTGCGCACGAAAACCTGGGTCCGAGGCAAAGCGCGTAGTGACTCAGCAAAACCCTTGAACTTTCTCTACTCACATTGAGAGGTGGGTAGCTTGGGTAGAGTTTTCAGTTCATAACAAACAATGGTCGCTTTGGGCCCTATTTCTCTTATCGTGAAGGGTTTTCCGCATGCACGAGTCGGAGAGGATGTCAGACGGCATAAAAGAGGCATAGGGCTACATGGCTGGTTTAGCCCATGCGTTCCCGCGATCTTAAACTTGATATGATCCCTTCACATAGCAGCATATAGCTGAGTTATATCTCTCGTTATCTCTCGTTATCTCTCGCTATCTCTCTCTCTCTTGTTATCTCTCTCTCTCGTTATCTCTCTTGTTATCTCTCTCTCGTTATCTCACTCTCTCTCGTTATCTCTCTCTCTCTCGTTATCTCTCTCTCTCGTTATCTCTCTCTCTCTCTCTCTCGTTACTCTCTCTCTCTCGTTATCTCTCTCTCTCTCTCTCTCTCTCGTTATCTCTCTCTCTCGTTATCTCTCTCTCTCTCTCGTTATCTCTCTCTCTCGTTATCTCTCGTTATCTCTCTCTCTCTCTCTCTCTCTCTCTCTCTCTCTCTCTCTCTCTCTCTCTCTCTCTCTCTCTCTCCTCTCTCTCTCTCTCCTCTCTCTCTCTCTCTCTCTCTCTCTCTCTCTCTCTCTCTCTCTCCTCTCTCTCTCTCTCTCTCTCTCTCTTAAATTGCCTCGCCAGCTGAGCATGTTTGTAAACAAAAAACGGGGTTTTTGCGTTCCATTTGTGATACGCGAACCCAACCCTGAACCCAGAACCCAACCCTGAACTGAAAGAACTGGTTCATGCAACTTGGGCACAAATGGAAGAGTCCTATGATAATATGTGATCATGATAGATATTCAAGCCTTCCTTGCTCTATCTTTACTATCATTTACTATCATTCACTATCATTGCAAGACTCAACACTCCCGATCGGTCAGTCTTCATCGCAGCAGCAAGACGCCAAAACCACGACGAACGTTTCGAAAATTTGATTCATTTTCTTCCACAAAACTTTATCTATTTTCTTATTTGTTTGAGGCGACCAAGTAATCATGAATGACCCTGAAAAATTTATTTGACAGGATCATTACAATGACTGACACTACACGCATAAACGTAGGCGCTGAGAAATACAAACACAACTTGCAAATTCTGCCTTAAGCCCCGTCCACACTACCACTCACCACCGTCGGCGCTTGCCGTCGAACAGTGTTCGTCACTCAAAAGTGGCAGTGTGGACACGATGCCGACGAGCAAAATTTAACCGTCGGCGCTGCCCGCCAACATTCAGCAGGTTTAATATTGGGCGGGCATGCCCGTCACTCACGGGTCAGCGCCAAACACATGCTTCAAGTTATCGGCAGTTTTCACTATCTAGATATTTTTGCATTGCTATATACCGTATACCATCAGAACCAAGAAAGTCAGCTGATTACGAATATGTGATCAAAAATTAAATGGGAGAAATAGTCGGGAAATTGCAGCGAGTTGAAGACAAAAAAGTGAGAAAAATGTTTATACACTATTTCTTTTTGCTATATTTTTTAGAATACACAAAAAGGTTTTCGTATATTTTTCTTGCTTATGATATGCAGAAATGTGTCATGAAGATGATAGTTGGGTCAGTTTTTCTAAACCTCCTGTGGTTATTTCATAATTTCGAGTGAGAGTACACGATATGCAGAAAACATGACTCTCACTTTGAAATCAGGAAGCGCGCTGACCGCCGAACAAAACCGTTCGTGTGGACACAACCCTGGCAACGGCGCTTCCCGTCGGCAAGCACCGACGGCAAGCACCGACGGTGGTGAGTGGTAGTGTGGACGGGGCTTTAGTCTATATTTCCCGAAAAACTGAACCTCACGTATAATTTTCTTGACCACTGATGGACCACCTGCATGGGATTGCTTCATTCTCGTCTATTATAATACCATTTTTCTGTCTCTGCATTATTGCATTTAATTATAAAACTGCAGTAGGCAGTATTCACCCCATTTATCTATTTATTTATCTTCCTTTCTATTTATCTCTCTATCTCTCTATCTATGTATGTAGCTATGTATGGTAAATATTCCGCAGGAGTTGGCGGCGCCAACCACCCGGGCAATCGCGCACAATCAAATTCGGTAAATTTCCAGATGAACACCGAACTTCCTTTGGTGAACCAAACAAATTTTTTCTGGTAAGTTTTGATGTGTTTTTAATTAATCTGCTAACCGTTTCTGTCGCAAATCACTTTTTGTGTGTGTGTGACAGTGTGTGATTTGCAACAAAAATGACAAAAAAACCAAATTGAACCTAACCAAACCTATACCTAACCTAATCTTTACTGAAAATAATATATATCTAACCTAGCTTAACCTATACCTAACCTAACCTAACCTAACCTTTACCTAACAAAAAAAAAGAAAAAAAGATTTGTGACAGAAACGGTTACCTAGCAGATTAATTCTAAACACATCAAAACTCAACAGAAAAGAATAGTTTCCTCCACCAAAGTAAATTCGGTGTTCATCTGGAATAATACCTCAAATTCATGTTTTTAACCTAAATAACTCTACAAAACCTAACCCAAACCTACCCTAAGCCTAACATAACCTAAACCAAACCCATAACTTAAATCTAACATATCCAAACATAAACGCAACATAACCTAGCAACTATTATATAAAAATAAGTGTTATATTTTTGGTTTTCGCAAGTGAATAACTACTGCACATTATACTGAGCCGAAAATAATAGAGAAAAAGTAAGCTCAGTGACACACGTTGGTGGTGTCGGGCCACCTCTTGTGACAACGCTTTGCTGCGGCTGGAATGCATAGAGCCCGGTTCCCACCTTCCCGCTTGTACGGCCGCCATACAACAACAATGACGTCACCATCATCACCGCTTGAGTGGTATTTGTGGTAGATGGGCACAGTTGGCAACTCTGCTCGAGCGGACACCGCCGAGCGGGAGAGATGACTTGAATTTAACTTTGTACGGCAGCCGTACAGCAGTACGGCGGTGCGGTAGACTTTGTTGTGACGTCATTGTGACGTCTTTGCTGTTGTATGGCGGCCGTACAAACGGGATAGTGGGAATCGGCCTTAAGACTCCTGAAGGAAACTTCTGCAGATGACAATGGATCTCGAGCTGTATCCGCTCAAGGTATAGCTACTTGCGCAGATAGACGCAGAATTTGTTTATTTACTGCATTTTTTTCTCGGAAATTCTAGGACAAATTCCAGTATCACAGCAGCTACAGGACAAACAAGCAGACCTAGGAAAAGAAGTCAAGCTCATTTCATCCCTCAGCGAAGATTTACCTGATATGTGAAATTCCGACTTGATCGAGCATTACTCTGAGAAGGTTAGTGAACTCTGTAAGAAATACTGAATTTCACCATTAATGACTAGAAATCGGAGAAGAAAACCTCGACAACTTGATGAATTCATCTTCCAGGAAACAATTGCGGTCAGAAATCTGACTCAAGTCACGTGCAGCACATCAGCATATTGTATGAAGTATCAGACTATTTGACAGTCGTTTTTCCAAACACTCATGAGCGATTTTCTGTGGTGTTTCAGCTCTCTGTCCTGAAGGACAGCCATTCTTGTCTGAAGAAAATTAAACTTTGAAGGCATTTGCAGTTGCATACTCAGTCAATCAAAGTGATTAAAAACATGAGATACCTCTAGTGAAAAAATTACTCATGAAAGAACCTGAACAACTTACATCATTCGCACAATTCCTGTCATTCATATGTCCTTACAAGGCTGCATTTGACTGTTTGTACAAGTTATTGTTAATAAACGTAACTCTTCCTGTTACCAGCGCTTCATGTGAGAGAAGCTTTTCAAAAAGGAAATTAGTGAAAACATTTCTCAGAAATTCTATGACAAGTAACATACTGAGTAACATTGCACTAGTGTCGATTGAAAGTGCACTCGCTGAGGGAATTGATTTAGATTGCTTTGTTGATGAATTTGACAGTCGGCATGATAATCGTAGGATTAAGCTGCACTAAATATATTGCTGCCGAATGAACAAACTTTTCACCCAGCATTGTGTCTAAATTTTTAGCATTTGTTTCCAACCCTGAATACCATAGCTATTCGTTACAGATATTCAAGTATGAGGTTTAGGTAATAATAAAATTTCTTTTGAGGGGGCATTGAAAAAAAAAAAAAAAAAAAAGGGCCATTTTTTTTGCACTTAAATTTTTCAGTAATTTTGGTTTTAAAACTTTATTTGGTAAATTTCCTTTTCTTTTCAAAAAAAACGTACTTGAGAGCTGCTTTTTCACATTTCCAGCAAAAGGATTATTTGCTCTTTTTTACGTGGCTATACCAGGTTTTTCTCGGGGGGCCAAAAAACTTTTAATCTCCGGTTGTGTTTTTTTCCCTTTTTGGGTTTTTACAATTTCCTTTGTTACATACAGGGGGATATTTTTCACCCCCCCTTTGGCAGCGGCTACACCGGGGACCCCCAAGTCCTCCTTGGGTCCCAAACGGAAAGGGAGCGAGGGCCCCGGTGTGGGGGGTTTGGGTGCACGTGGTGTCCCTGGGGAGGGGGGGCCAAAAACAGGAGAGGGGGCCCCAGGAGCCCCAAAACCGCGTTGGCCTCGCCCCAACAGGACAGGGATTGAGCCCCCCCCCCGGTGTGGGGGGTTGAGGGGGGGCGGTTTTCTTCAATGGGCTGGAGGGCCAAAGGGAGAGGGCGACCAGGAGTCCCCACCGCGATTGGTCTTACCCCCGGAGGCCTCTGCGGCTCGGTAAAGGGCGTGGGGGGAGGTGGGGGAAGGGCCCGCCAGGAGCGCCTGAACTGACGGGTGATGGGTCCAGCGGGGTGGGTAAGGCGGGGAACACCCCCCCTTTTCCCGCTGAAAGGGGATCCGCCCAGCCCCCTTGAAAGAAGGGGAAAGAGGGGAAAACGGGACGGGGAGGACGGGTAGGGAATGACGGAGTGGGAGTAGGATTTGGGGGGGTTCACGGGGGACGAGCTGGCGTCAAAAACCGGAGTAGGGAGGGAGTTGGGTGGCTCTCACGGGGACTGATGGTTGCGGAACCGGAGAAAGGGAGGTGAGGTGGGGGAGGGGAAATGCCGGGGGGACTTTGGGGGTCGGGGCCCAAAGGGAGGGGGGAGAGGAAGCCTGGGGGACTTTGGTCGCGGCCAGGGAGGAGGAGAGGAAGTCTGGGGGATTTTGGGCGTCGGGCCAGGGAGGAGGAGGGAAGTTTTGGGGGCATGGCGCCTCCAACCAGGAGAGTGCATGTGGCTGTGCCCCGCCTTATAAAACCCCTCGTTTCCCCTTGAGCTTGAACTGAGTGGGGCCCACCATGCTGATCATTCCCGTGTCTTGTTTTGTGGCTGTGTCTTCGTACACCCCCCTCTTGCGTGAGCGGGGGGCCCCAGGGCCCGCATTTTTTTGGGCCCACCGGCTTCGGACGAAACGAAAAAAAACCCAGTCACGGGAAAGCGGGAGGGAGCCAAGATGATAATTTCACGGGTGGGTTTTGGAGTGTGTTAGGTTTTAACAGAGACCCGGGACCTGTCCCCAAAAATCTATATTTCCCTTGTGACGCGGGAAAAAAGGGTTTTGGGTTGCCGACGAGTAAAGATGGGGGGTTGTTTTTCCATGAAGCCCCACGCGTATTTAGTTTTGGGTCCATTTGGAAAATTCCTTTGGGCGTCAGGCCTGCGATGTACCCCTTGGTTTGTTTTGTCAAAAGGGGAGGGGAAAAACTGGGGGTTTGGGCTGGGTGGCGCGTTGTCCCTCCGGGCCCCCCGGTGATTATGATCGCCAGTATACTCTTTTTCCCCCCCCCCGGGTTTGGGCCGATGATCGCCAGGAAAACTCGTCTTTAATTGCTCATATCTGTTCCGGACCCAACTCACCCCCCCCTCGGGGGCCCCCCTTGTACTTTCTGGAAAGTAGGGTCGTGGTCTTAAAGGGCCCCTGTGCTTTCCCGTTGAGGTCCTCGGGGCGGGATTTCAGTGTTATCACCCCCTTTTTTGGTCTTTGGGGGTTGGGGACGAAAAAGCGCCCTGCTTTTTTGTTTTTGTTTTTTTAAGGTGACACGTTTACGGTTTTCCCGTGGGTGATGGGTGAACGGCCCGGGGCCTACCCTGTATCGTAAGTTACCCGGGAAAAACGGGGAGGGGAGAGCAGGATGACAAAGGGGCCCCAGGGCCAATTTGGTGCGAGTTTGTGAGGGGGTTTGGGGGGAGGAACCTTCACTAGTACCGGGGCTCCCACGGAAAAGGGGGGAGCCCCCTTTGGGTGACTTTAGGGCAGGCTTTTGCAAAACATCATGTGGCGGGGGGGTAGGGAAAGTTGTATTTCCCGTAGGTTTTGAGTGGTGTAGGTGCGGTGCTGGGTGATGGGGATTGCAAGGTGGGGGCCATCTGCCGGCACCCGGGGGGTTTGCGCCCAAAAGAGTAGCCATTTGTGGTGAATAACTGTAGGGGTTCGGGGGGGGCAGCGTTCAACGGGAGCTGATTGGGGGGCCAAGGGGCCCAAATCACCTAAGATTTTGGGGCGAGGCTGGCCCTAATGGCTTTGGGTTGATCGTGCGATGAAACTTTCAAAATTTTCCCCCCGTTCCCCTGAGCTTTAGTAAGGGCTAGTGGGGATTATTTTGTCCCCAAAAAACATTTTCCCCCCAAGTTTTCCCCACGGCGGCGGTGAACTCGGGGCCCGGGGCCGGTCGGAGAGGAGGGCCCCCCGGGGACCCCAAAATAGGGAAAATTTGACTTTCTCCCAGCAAGATTTGGGAAAACTTTTAGACCCCTTTGTGGTTCTCGTGGGGGACAGAAAAACCCGTACCGGGAGAAGCAATAATAAAGGCCCACTTTTAATACTGCTTTGCCCTAAAAATAGGTAGGGGCCCCATCCATTACGGCTAGAAGTTCCCCGGGTTTGAGTTTGCATTTATGTGGCCTTTTACTTTAACCTTTGGCCGGTAGTATTTCCTACGGAAAACCGCGGCACGGGGAAACGCAGCTGTTTGGGCGAGGGGGACGCTTGTCAGTATAGTACCGGGTCCTGAAAAAACCCCAACGTTTTCTTGAATCCTGGGGTCCCCCTTTGGGGGAACGAATGGGGGGACAAAGAAAAAAGGGGGCCCCGCCTTGGGGCCCACCATCACCGCCCTTCAGGGTTCATCCCCGGGGGCCGTCGCTACACCCCCATTTTTCCCAAGGGGCCACTTTTGGGAGCCGGAGGGCCATTTTTCCTGTCCCCGCGGCCCTGGAGTTGATGGTTTTCCTTCTGCGACGTCGTCAGTCCGGCTCCCATGTGGAGAAAACTGATCGATTGAGGCTGGACATAGGAAAACCTAGGGGGCCGTCGCTTTGCCCTAAATTTTTCCCTTTGGCGGTTTTTGTTTGGTAAAAGTCGTATTTTTCAAAACTCCCCTAGACCATCGGGAAGAAGAGCGCTTTCCGGGGGACAGGGTTTTTAAACCCTGTAAGGCTTTTAAGGTCGGGGGAACCCCTCAAAAATGTTTGTGAGTAGAAAAGGGCCCGGAAAATTTGCCGATTCCCCCAAAAACCCCCTAAACTTCTTTCTTCGTTGTGCTGTAGTTTTTTCCGGAGTGCTGGGGGTTTTGCGGTGGAAAACAGGAAATTTATTTTTTCCCTTTTCCCGTCTCCCCTCTGCAAAAAGGGACAGCCCCCCAGAAAAAGTTGGATGCATCGAAAAAGGGGTTAAAGGGTGGGAGAAGTCTGGGTAGGCGACGATAGGGGGGGGGGGGGAGGTGGTTTTTTGAGGGTCCGAAAAGCTTGCTCACAGTCGGTTGACCAAACCCAAAGGGGACCCCCTTATCCCGGAGGCGGTGGGGGGGTGTTTCTATATCAGCGAAGCCCCTTGGGCAAATCTTTTTGTAGTATGACGCCAAACCCAGGGAAAACCCACGTAATTACGAACGTTGGTAGGTTGGGGGTATGTTGTATGGCCCCCGCTTGTAAAGGGGCCCGGTGGAGCCACGGGCCCCTCACCCCATGGCCAGAAAAAGGTACTTCCTCAGAGTAGACAGCATTTGGGGCTTTAGTTGAGCCCAGTTCTCGGGGTCCCCCTAAAAAACCTCCCCAAGTCGCGAGATGAATGGTCCGGTTGGAGCAATACGAGATGGCGTCCAATTTAAACGAGACACGTTTTTCCCCGTCAGGCCCGCCAAGGGCAGGGGCCATCAGGAGGGAGGGGAAAAAGTGGGGCCGTTTTCGGGCCCGAAGGGGAGGACCTCGAAATCCCCTATTTTGGGCCCTTTCCTGTGCTGAAAGGGAGTCTTGGCCCTTGTCCTTTCCCCGAAAGGGGTTTTCCAGTAGCCACTTTTTTTGGTCTAGGTTTGGGAACCATCTGGAAAAACCCTGGAGGGCCTCCAAAGGGCGGCAATACGCCCGGGGGGGTTGAGCACCTTCCCTGTGGGCCGCATTCAGGCGCCGAAATCCACAAAAACCTTTGGGACCGTCCTTTTTTTTTGCCAACACCCCCAAAAGGGAAGGGCCAAGGACTTTTCGATGGGTTTATAATCCCCTGCCGAGCCATGGAAAACGACTTGAGAACGTTCCTTCCCTTTTGGGCGTGTGGTTTGGGTTTCGTCGGAAAAGGTTTTGATTGGAGGGCCCTTTTTGGTTTTAGATGGATGTTTTGCAAGAAATAGTTAAACCCTGGGCGTCCCTCCCCGCGCGAATAATTCCCCCTAGTCCCTTTTGGAGGGGTTTTCCCCGGTCACAGGTTTGAGATGGGGGTCCCGACCGGTTTCGAATAAACCCGGAAAAATCGTTGTGCCCCAGAAAGGTTTTTTGGCGTGTCCCTCAGCTCCCCCGGATTTTACTGAGCCAATTCCCACCCTTTCTGCAATGTTTCTGACTCCGCGTGTGATTGGGAATGGCGAAGACTGATGAGCCCCACCCATACAGTGGGGGGCTGCCCTTAGCCCCCGGGGGGAAACTTGTTGGGAGGGAGAAGACATTTAAGGGTTTCTTAAAACGTCGTGAATGAAGGAGTATTTGCCCCAAGGCTGTTGGGCGGAAGGTCAAGGGTTTAGGGAAAATATAAGATCCTGGGAAACAGTATTTTCGATTTCCTCCCGGCTTCTGTTACTTTCGTGAGCCAAAATTTTTTCCCGAGGGTTTAAGGGCCCTCCATTCCCCATTTTTCCGGGGGCCAATCCCCATAAGCCCCCCCAGGACAAAAGGGACCCTGTAATAAAAATTTCCCTCCCACTGCAGTGAAGCATTAGTCTCTCCAAATACAGCCCAAAGTCGTCCCGGCTCCCTTTAACAGGTGAGTACCCTTTGGGGATTTCCCCCAAATTTTTGCTTAGTGGTTTTAGGGAAAGGGGAAGGGAAAAGGCCCGCTGCGGTGGCTCCCCCTTTTCAACCAAGACTAAAGGGCCCTTTTTTTCTTTACGGTGAGGGGACTGTGGGTGTTATTGGCATCCCGGCCTTATGGGGTTCATCCAGTTTCCCCCCGGACGACCCCCGTTTGGGTTTTAAAAGGGCCCGGGAAATTTTTTGGGAGAGTTTCTTGGGCCCCTTTCGACCCCTCCGTTGAGGTGACCCAAAGTTGCCCACAGTTCCAGCACCTGAGTTTTGTCCCTTTCTACCCACGCTGTTTGGTGTCCTGCGTCGCTTCCTGTGTTGTCGTTCAAAAAAGGGGGCGTGCCCGGGGGGCAAAAGTGGTTTTTAGCTGGTCAAGGCGAGAAGGTGCAGGGTTTTTCTGTGGGGCCACGATAACTGGTGTGGTGGAAGGGTTTTCATCAGCTGGGGGATGACGTTCAGTTTTCCCAGGCCCTCTCCAGGGTTGTAGTTCTTGTTTTTAATACCTCTGTTTTAGATTGAGGGGGAAGGTTTCAAGAAGGCTTCCCCTAGATTCCCGGTCGATGATGGGTTGCCCGCTCCATTTAATGCCCCGGTTTGGGCCAAACTGCGAAACCTGTCTTCCAAAGCGGCCCCGGCTCAGGTCCCCCTGGGGTGAGAGTGGCGGGTCCCTTGGCTAGCATTTTCTTCTTGGGGGGCCCAAATTCTTTTTCAATGCTGTTTCACCTCCCAGTAGCTGCTGTGAGGCGTTGTTTCCTCATTGCCCAAAGTCGCCGATGGTAATCTTACACCATTTGGCGCGTGCCCCGTGGGATTTCTTTAAAGTTCGCAGTTAAACTCGAAACGGTTCAAACCAAAAAGGGCAAGGTGCGTTAAAACCCGGGGGTTTAAGGGGCGTTGTTTTTCCATGGGGCTCCCTATGTGGCCTGCGGAGGGGCCACCGGGGGCCGCCAGTGTTTTCGTGGGTTTCCAGGTTCTCTTCCCAGGGCCAAAGAAACTTTTAAATTCCGCTTGGGGTTTTTTTCCTCTTTGGTTTTTTCAAGGGTTTCCCTTTTTTACAACAGAGATTATTTCCAAAGCCCCCTTTGGGAGCGGCTAGGCAAAAAAAATCCCCAAATCCCCCTCGGGGGACCCCAAATGGCAGGGAGCGAGCGTCCCCGGGGTGGGTGGCTTTGGGGCACGTTGGTGTCCCCGGGGGACGGGGGTCAAAAAAGGAGAGGCGGCCAGGAGTCCCACCGCGGTTGGCCTCATCACCAAAAAGGACAGGGGGTTTAGCGTCCCCCGGGGTGGGTGGATTGAGGGTTTGGGGGGTTTTCTTCAATGGGAGGACGTCCAAAGGGAGAGGCGACCAGGAGTTTTACCGGGATTGGTCTTACCACCGAGGCCCCCTTTCGGTTTGGTGATGGCCCGGGTGGGGGAGGTAGGGAAGGCACCGCCCGGAGGCCTTAAGACGGCCCGGGATGGGTCACGGGGTGTGTAAGGCGGGGAACCCGCCTTTTCCAGCTGCACGGGGTCCGCCCCAGGGCCCCCTGTAGATAGTGGAAGAGAGGAACGGGGACGGGGAGGGGTGGTAGGGAATGGGGCCCAGTGGGGGGTAGGAGTTGAGGTGCTTCACCCCCCGGGGCGAGCTGGCGTCAAAACCCGGGGTAGGGAGGGAGTTGGGGGCTCTCACGGTGACTGAGGTTGTTTTGAACCGGAGAAGGGGGGGTGAGGTGAGGAAAGGATGCGGGGGGAATTTGCGTCGCGGCCAGGAGGGAGGAGAGGAAGCCTGGGGCCCTTTGCGTCGCGGCCAGGGAGGAGGAGAGGAATTTCTGGGGGACTTTGCGTCGCGGCCCCGGGAGGAGGAGAGGAAGTCTTGGGGGCATGGCGCTCCAACAAAGGGCTGAGTGCTGTGGCTGTGCGCGCCTTATATACCCCTCGCTCTCCTTGAGCTTGAACTTGAGTGCGGCCACCATGCTGATCATTCCCGTGTCTTGATTGTGGCTGTGTCTTCGTCACACTCACTATCAGAGAAAATGGATCTGAGACTCTCAGATGAAATTTCGTTAAATTCTTCCCAATGTTGAAAATGCCATTTTTTTCTGACTGAATATCACTTAAATAGTATAACATATCCTTTCATAGGCTTCAGATTGACCCTGAAAAGTGCTCAACTTTCAAAAATTTCTATGGTGCTTACAGTAAAGCCCCCCCCCCCCCCCCCCCCCCCCCCCCCCCCCCCCCCCACTCCGTTACAAACCCTCCAAACTTCGGTTATGCCCCCCCCTCTCATTTACCTTGGCCCCAAGAAAGCCTCCCCAGTTGTTTAGTGCTAGAAACGCCACTGGCACCCAAGTCCACCAGCTGCTCCTCGGCGGCGGTAAAACCACAATATAAAGATCCAGGTAGGCATGGAATCCAATCCACGCCACCATTATGATCAGCCTGGCCACCATCAGCGTCCGTCTGTGGGTTACCAAGAATCGGAATCCCCGGCGATGGTAAAGGGGCAGCAGTCTGACGCACGAAGAGATTAATAATTATTATCCCTGCCAGAAACAGCAAGACAGAGATCCAGCAGGTGGATAGGGAAAAACAGGGTCTCTTTTCTTGAAGCGACCTTGTGGAAAACATCATCTTTTCAAGCAGTGGAGATGCACGTTTTGCGCGCTGACTGAACTACACTGGTGGCTTGGCGTTTATATAGCTACAACCATACCTTAGCTCTGACATAGCAGCATAGAGTTACTATGTTCACATCTTCACGACTCTCGACGGCGACCAGTCACGACTTGCTGAGTCATGCTGTGTGTGCTGGTGGTAACAGCACATGATGTATAAACCTACATAACGTATCACCTAACCTATAAAACCTATATATATAAGAACCTTCTTATAAGGAACATGTAAACCCTATGTTAAACCATAAGCGGTAACTCAAGTCGTAAGTGGCTTTCCCGCCATACACTCAGTCGGCCGATTTTTCAAACATGGACTTAGGCTAACCTAAGACTAACCATGGCCTTAGACAGACATTTCAGTTTCCTAAACATTTTTCCGGGGGGTTATATAATATTATTAGACTTGGATGTTGGATAGGGTCGTGGGTGTCTAACAATTGGAGAGAACTGAAACTCGAGAAATGCCAGTGGTCGCTGGCAGTTTTAACTCAAAGGTTGGTCTACTGTGTTTTCCCTCCGCGACTAATATTTTTCATAAATCAATTTCGCGATAAATATTGATGCACCGCATCTGAATACTAAAAAAGAACGTTCTTCTGTTGTTCTAGTAAGTGTATGCATGACATGCATTACGATTGAACGTTCTAAGATAGCAATTTAATGCAAATTACTCGCCTCGAGTAGCAAAGCTTAATATATTTTTTACATGTATATTGTGGCATGTAAAATTTGGGCGATGTTCACACTGTTTTCTAAGACAGTACTGCTGCGTCTGGCAAACGCTTGTCAAAATACAATAAGCAATGCCTTGGAAAAACGAAGAATAAAGAATGCCGAAATCGGCTTGTTGCTGCGACAATGTAGGTTATAATTGTGGAGGCGACACGCCGCGGCGGGGAGTGGTGGCGGGGAGATTGTGGCGGGGAGATTGAATCAAAACATTGCCACTTCACGCGTCGACTCATTGCACTTCCAGGCTTTCTATCTGATTGATACACAATAATAACAGGAACATATGACTGCCTAGGTATAGATAACTTCTAAACATACGTTATTGACTGTATAATATCATAGAGTAACATTTACCTCGCCTCCTCAACTATAACCTACTTGGTTATTTGGTTAAATACATGTTTTACAGAATCAGGCTTCTATACAAAATACATATAGAAGAAAATCGTTCTTAAAATTATACTTTTGTGTTTTAAGTGCAGTGGAATAAGCCCATATTTTTCTTTCAAGTTGACCAACTTTTCACCAAATTGTGAGTTAAAACTGCCAGCGACCACTGGCATTTCGGAGTTGCAGTTCTCTCTAATTCCAATGTTATTTTCGTTAGTCTTCGACCAATCTGAGACTAAACCCCCCTTAAAAAACTGAAATGTCTGTCTAAGGCCATGTTTAGTCTTAGGTTAACATAAGTCTATGTTTGAAAAATCGGCCGAGTGTGTCTTGGGCCTTGACTACGATAGGTCATGGTCCGTCGTGCCTCTTAAGGATTAACCCCATCACACTACTACGGTGTTTCCTTCCCCCTACTGGAAAGAGACATTGGGAGGTCCTAGAGAGGCTGGCACATCATGGTGGCAGCTAAAACAAGAACCCAAGCTCCGAAGAGCCTCTAACAAGAGGAAATATCAAGATGCCGGCATAGCGGAGCTGTTTTTGGCCGCTCTCAGCCGCTTCCTGCTAACCCGCCACCTTTTTAAAAGGCTGCTTGACTGAGTGCTTGTGTCTAAAGGGTTGGTGTGGTTTAAAGACAGTGTGCAGTGTGACCAGTGTTTTCTTCTGCCTCGGTTAAGCTGTCTAAGGACTATAATCGACGACGACAGCAGTGACTTGGAAATGGCCGTTTTAAGCTGAAGTTGTGTAACGTCGCTTCGCTTCTCTCCACGACTCCAGGGGGATACCCAGCAAACACAAAGACGGAGGGCCTCCGGAGGCCCTCCGTATGTCTTATCGGCGGCCCGACGGAAGTGTACGACGTAGGGCCGCTGGGAATTTGCTCAGAGGCTCACCGGCGGGCCGCTCCCAGCGGCCCGCCGTAGGGCATATGACAATTTGCCGCTGTTATATTAACTGATTGAGGAATATTTATGGTTATACTTTCTAAGTATATTGCAGATATAGTAATGTTTTAAGGGGTGTTGCACAACCCATTAGCCGATTAATAGACTAATGGGCTGTTCAACACTTATAAAAACATTACTATATAATGCAATATGCTTAGAAAATTTAACCAGAAATATTCCTGTGTCGTTATCCAGTAATACGATGAAAAGGAGATTGCTAGGATCATAATTGCTACGGACATTGTTTATTTCATAAGTACAAAAACATTTTCGTTATTGAGTTTACATGCTGGTGTACGTGGAACACTGAACGGCGTGAACAGCCATGTAGAAGGATATAGGTTGCGGCGAACAACATAACAACATCCACCCACTCGTGCGTTTTCCAACTAACTGATTATTTTCACTCAGACACAGCGCCAGGCACCGTCAAGGAATTCCTAAAAAAACGTGTCGTACTGCAATAATTTATATTATTCAGTCTATTTCGATATAATGAAGGAGCGAAAACATGTTATAGCTAAGTTCTCATTATGTTATCGACTGGTTAAGGGTGACAATTTAGGCCTTTTGTGGGTTTTTAACCCTTTGTAATGGCTATCGTACGTCTGGCAGTTTAGTGCATTGATAGCTGGGAAATGATTTCAAATAATATTCTATTCTAAATCATGATATTATTCATATGTTAACTCCATCATCTACATATTCCATTTTAGGTGTACCGTTGAGTATTGATATATGTGTTGATAATATGTTGGAAGTTATTGAAATAAGGGAAAATATGACCATGTGTTATCCAGTAATAATCTTCGCCGCGGTTAATCAAGTGTTATTTTTATATGATACACACACAGACAAACTGATAACCTTTTTCCATGTAAACTCCTTCCTATGTACGTATCTCATCTTTATTTCTATGTAGCCTATCTCTGGGTATTCCTGATTAAGCTGGAAATATTTGAAATAAACTGATATATGATGATTTCTATAAACTATTATAAAAACTTTTATAACAGTTTTTAATAGCTTGAATAGGCCTAATAATAGTGATGGTACCGATATTGAGATACTATGTATATTACTGAGTTAATATATATAATATGAAATGAATATTTCCCACTTACAAATACGTACCAGTGCCCAGCGGGCCTCCGGAGGATTGACGTCAAGTTGCCGCTGCTTGTCACTACTGATGTAATACTACATCAAGATAATCATATAACTGTTGTTTCAAAATGTTTACACATAGAAATATTCAATTCTTGAAATTCTGTACATTAATTTTCAACATAGTAAATTATCCCGTCTGAAAATACACCAGCGGGCTTTCGGAGGGCTGACGGAGGTAAATTTGCCACCGGCGGCCGCCGTTCGCCGCTCTACGGCCTACGTCGGCCCGCCGGTGATGGTTAGTTGGGTAGTAGATTAAGATCAATTTATTTTCATGCTAGGTTTAATGAGGGTATGTAAATATATGTAGATGATAAGCATTGTTCCTCGTAACATATATAATTAATTTCCTTCCTTCCTTTCTTCCCCCCCCCCCCCATCATTCTCTCTCCCTTTGTTATTTCCTTGTAAATCTACCTCAAACCGGTTATTTCTGCGATCACTTATATTAGCGAATCTTAATCCCAATAGATTAAAGCATTCTAGAATCAACAATACTCGCTTCTTCTTCAGGTAATGGACCAATTTACTCTACTTGAGGTAAGGATTGATTTGACATCTTCAAGCCTCATATAGTTGGGCAGTGATGTTGATTTTTCTATGTGAACAGTATTTTTGATGATACAGCCAATTTAAGTACAGGAAAATGTATACGCTCTAAAACGACTGGCGCCATGTTGTGACGTCACTAGCTTAAACAACAGAGCAAAACAGCTGTAAAGCGGCCGCTACTATTATGTACTACCTACTAATACACCAACTTGCATTACCCCTACTACCGCAAGATGACCAGTAATCCTCCTTCAAGTGATGTAGTAGGTATTCACTGTGTTTGTGAATATGTAAGTTGTAGTTTATAAGGAAAAAGTGGATAGACAGAGCAAAGTGGCCCGTGACACCAGACAAGTGATGACTTCTGGGATCGGCATTCCTTATAGGGAGCTTAAATGAACCTGCAATGACATGTACAGCTAGACAGATAGACGAACTCATAGAGGAACAGGTAGAAATGTATGGCTTTCTTTCCCCACATAAGCAAAACATACACCCTTCGTCACTCTACTCACCACTACAACCTTTACTAACCATACATTTCTACCTGTTCCTCTATGAGTTCGTCTATCTGTCTAGCTGTACATGTCATTGCAGGTTCATTTAAGCTCCCTATAAGGAATGCCGATCCCAGAAGTCATCACTTGTCTGGTGTCACGGGCCACTTTGCTCTGTCTATCCACTTTTTCCTTATAAACTACAACTTACATATTCACAAACACAGTGAATACCTACTACATCACTTGAAGGAGGATTACTGGTCATCTTGCGGTAGTAGGGGTAATGCAAGTTAGTTAGGTTAGTAAAATAAAACTATAATTTGCGGTTTGCTGAGCCAAAACAAGCCGATCAGCTGATCAGGCGAGATCTGAGTCTGCAGTTACTACGTCACAACCAATCACAGCGCGTTCCGCCGTGTTGTGATATTTTGGCACCAAAAAGGCCATATATTTCATTTATGGTGCATTTCTCAGCAAAAAGAATATGAGTACAGTGATATGTAGCCTATATTGCACCCAAAGCTTTATAATACTCCGTGTTTTAGGTGTGAGTAAATGGGTCCATTTGAGCATTCGTATAGTAAATTGCTTTCGGAAATCCATGACATCAATAAGTTTCCGTGGAACGCTAAATTATTATCATTTCTCAACCGTAGGAAGGAAGACAAAGACGCTTCCTCATGACCAATTTTACGAAAGCGTAACACAGATTCGATGGTAGTATTAGGGAAACTAAACTATTTTCACTGACAAAATTTTCATCCTCGTTGAACATAATTTATTACACTGTCGCTCATAAAGTATTCCTTTTGCCCTCATATTCTAACCCGGTTGTTAATCATTCAATGTCATTGTTATTAAGTCATGGGTAACGAACACTTTCTGTTTCCCCGCGCGAACGCCAACCCACGCCGCCAGACTTCACTCTGCCCGTGTCTCTCATCCCATCAGGTTGGTACATAGATTTCTCTTCCCAGTTCGGTATATATTTCCAATACAAGAACATTCACTTGTCTATTAATTTACTCGTGCATCATTCCTTGTCTTGTTAACTAATACTGACTCTGCCCGTGTCTCTCATCCTATCAGAATCTCCCTGCAACTCTCTTCGTCCGCCAAGCCATTTGAACAAACACACACACGACTCTTACACTTCCCCCCTCCCCATTTCTCACTATTCATTCTGTCGTGTCTTTTTTTGGGTTTCATTGGAAAGGATAGGAGACCGCCATAATAGGTTGAGTAGTTTTTCGTAGTGTGTATTGGTAACGGTGCGGTGTGTCCATCAGCGACCCCACGTGTGAATCAGAACTATTTCTTAGACCGACAGTGTGACCTCCAGCGTCCACTCGTCTTATTCCGGAACATTTAACAATTGAAACGGCGGAGTTGATAGTCTTCTCGAGTTCCCGGCTACCATATATTTCTCTCCAAATGTGTCAAGCAATTTAGTGCATTTATCTTCATGTAATACGTCCCCCCAGTATTTTTCAATGTTCCGTTGATATATAGTGACATCCTCCGTGGAGACGTGTTTGGTATTAATAAACCTGAATTCTGAGGTGACTGATTCTTATGTAGTTTAAATCAACCCAAGTGACATGCAAAGTGTGTTAAGGAGATACTTACTCATAGTCCTCCGATCCTAATTACGTGATAACTCGGTAAAATATTCATTTGAAATATAAAGTTCATGCTACTTTCTTGTCGACAAATATTAAAATTCTGTTCAAGAGTTACACTCTTTCAGGATAAATCTTGAACAGGTGGCAATCAATCAATCATTGGGGGCATACGCCGGGGGGCGCGTCGCCTCGCCCACCCTACGACGCCACTCCCGGGGGTCACCACGCGCGAGTTCCCATGCAGGCTCCTTTCCCATACCAAGCAACTCTCGACAAGAAACATCAACTTGCCCCAGCCACGAGCCTTGTGGGCGCCCCCTTGGCCTCCTCCACGCCGGATTGTCTCTTACAGATACAACCCGATGGGAAGGATCGGTTTCAGGGTAGCGTGCCACATGCCCATATAGCCGAAGTTGACGCTGACGGACTATGCAGGTAATAGGCCTCGATTCAGTCTCACGGTGCAATCGCTGATTTGACACGTAATCATCCCAGCGATACCCAATGATTCTGCGAAGACACTTATTACCAAAGGCATTGATTCGTCTCTTCAAGTCACTATTTAGTGTCCATGTCTCACAACCATAGAGTAAGACAGGGATCACAAGCGACTTGAAGATCCGGATCTTTGTCCTCCTGCACAGGTACCGACAACGCCAAATACTCCCGCTGAGCGAGTCCATAACACCGTGGGCCATGCCAATCCGCCGTAAGACTTCTTGACGTGACCCGCCGTCATTATGGACTGCGCTACCAAGGTATGTAAAACTTTCCAAGATCTCAATGTCCTCGCCACACGCATGAACAGACTGTACTGCTTCATCTAGTAAGTCTCCAAATACCTGGACCTTGGTCTTGAGCCAGGAGACCTCAAGTCCCAAAGGCTTTGCCTCCTCGTGCAGCACCTGGAGAGCCATCACCAGGACCTCCAGCGACTCAGCAAATATTACTGCATCATCGGCAAAAACAAGATCAGTGATCTTGGTGTTGCCGACGGATGCTCCACAATCACTTTGATCTACAACCCTGTCCAATACCCAGTCCATACAAGCGTTGAAAAGTGATGGGGCAAGGACGCACCCTTGCCTCACTCCTGTATTCACAGGAAAGAAGCTGGATACACCTGCCCCACACTTCACAGCACTCTCAGTCCCAGAATACAGACCAGTTATCAAACCAATAGTCCTTGCAGGAATCCCTCGAAGTCGCAGAAGATCCCAGAGTGACTCACGATGCACTGAGTCAAACGCCTTCTTGAGATCAACATAGGCTGCAAGCATCCCCTGTCGAAACTCACGTCGGCGTTCCACCAGGACACGAAGCGCTAGGATACGGTCCGTTTTTGACTTACCAGGCGTGAACCCAGACTGCTGAGGTCTCTGATGCTTCAGCAGATGACTGCGAATTCGTGTCAGCAATAGATGGGCAAGCACCTTGCCTGGTGCGCTGAGCAGTGTAATACCGCAGTAATTGTTGCAGTCCTGACGGTCCCCTTTCCCTTTCCAGATAGGGACGACCAGCCCCCTTTTCCAGTCAGGAGGAATGGTACCTGATTGCCACACGGCAGTCAGGACAGCATGCAACCCGCGGATCATGGCCTCACCCCCAGCTTTGAGGAGCTCCGCACTGATATTACAAACACCAGCTGCCTTTCCACCCTTCAACTTTGCTACAGCCTCTCTGACTTCGTCAAGAGAGGGTGCGGTTTCGTCAATGGGAGGATCGTGGCACGAACGGGTGGCAGCATACTCATAATATAATCTTACATTTTTTTTTGTAACACTGCTGGGTTCATGGGAGGAATAAATTAATCTCAAAACAACCCACGAATCACGGCAATATACGAGGAGACAAGAGTCCTCTATCGCGGCGACGTAAACAGGCAGCGTCACTTCATTGCTCCCTACGCTGATTTCCACGCTCACTGGGCCTTTCAGAGATGTACAATGCCTTGTCACGCCACATAGTCGCTGGGTGGCTTCAGGCAGGTTATAACGTCCTTCCACAAGTTCCTGACGAACGAAAGTCCTCTCTGCGCCCGTATCTACAGTCAACTGGCAGGGTTGCTCATCGACAGTTCCTTGCACCCGAACTGCCGCGGCTGAGGCGCGACAGCAACTTAAATCGCAAGGGGCCCTCGGGACAACGGCTGGCTTGTGGCCCCTCCTGCCAGCGGCACCTCGTTTACCACCTGCTCGACGTCCTTCGGCCAGGGGCAGGCGATGGAGAAGTGACCATATTCCCCGCAATTCCTGCAACAGGGCTGGAAAGCGTTTGGTGTCGGTCTCTCGAGGGAACGTGACCTTCGTCCCCTCGTACACTGGTACAGCAAATGCCCCTTTTGGCCACATCCCCAGCAGGGGCCTCGGGTCCCGCCGGGACTCGAGCGTCCATAAGTCGGTGGCTTCTTCTTGGGCGTGCTAGGCGCCTGAGCACGCCTGTTCTTGAATTCGTGGGTGGGGAAGGGTCTCGTCTGTGCCATGGTCCTCACGCCGCCCAGAGGTGCGCATGAACGCCTCAAATTCTAGGGCCCTCGCTAGCGCTTCCCTTAAGTCCTTCGGGTGGGCCTGCTTGATGTAAAGCTGTATTTCTCTATTCTGCAGCGCATCGACAAAGTGGTCCATCGTCAACTCTTCCACCATGTCCTCAGAAGCGACAGGATAGGCACGGCGGACGAGCGTCGCTATGTCCTGCGCCACCTGAGGCAAAGGCTCGCCCTTAGCCCGCACTCTGCCTTTGAGGCGAGCACGTTACACATCGGCCTGCTGGTGATGGCCGAATCTCCTCTTCAGAGCCTCCACCACACGGTGGTAATCCATGCGTTGGGCTGATGTTAGGTGTCCAAGGACTTCCAATGCCGCCCCCCAGAGGCTGGCAACAAGTTGCAGTGCGCGCTCAGCCACGCACCAGCCTTGTGCATCGGCTACCAGCTCGAACTGAGCCAGGTATGCCTTCCACGACACCTTTCCATCAAATTCCGATGGTTTCCTCCGCCCTGTGGCTCCTACAGGCGAGTGCACGCTTTGTGGAGGAGAATTCGGGGCGTAGTATAACGGTGAAGAAAGCCAGGCGGGGCGAGTCGGGTGTGTGGCGAGAGCGGCGGGGTGTGTAGTGATGTGTACTCCTATGCAGTCGCTCCGCTCTCCGCCGCGGTTAGGGGAAACACGTGTGAGCCCGCGTGGGTGTGTTAATTCTGTTCATGAAACCTGTGGCTTCACTTCACGAGGTTCCTCTTTCACGCACAGCTCCCCATTTACTCCAGCGATGGCAACGGCCTGCTCTACCGGCCGGCACGATGTAGCTCGACCATTCTTTCGTGGCACGCCTCGATGTCAGTTTTCAACTCATCTCTTATTGCAGCGCATGCCTCTTCAGTATACTGCCTCGCGTCAGCTTGTACCTCGCTTAAGCCTCTGCTCAGTGTGTCTCTCACTTCATTTAGATTTTGTTTAATTTCACTTAAATTTTCATTTTGGTTAACCATTTCTTTCACCAGTCTCTCATTTTCACTTCTATTTAGGCTCATCATTTCTTTCATCATGGCCATGATCCTGTTCGTGTCCTCTTTCTCGTAATTCGCCATCTCACTCCCCCACCTAGCTGTTTTCTCCCGCCATTTCCGGTTCTGTTGCGTCACGCTCGCACACAGGGACAGGGTTGGCGCCAACGCTTCCCTCCACTAGAAGCGCGCCACTCTCTTCCTCAGTGACGTCACTAGGCGCCAAATCACCTTCCCCTTCCTCCTTACCCGCCATCTTGTCACTCACTATTCAGCCACCGGCCACATATTTTTCCACAATCAACCCCAAACTTCTGACACCAATGTTACGCAGGTCACTCACCTTTCTATCACACTAAGGACGCCGCCCCCCGTAAACAGTTTATTACTCTGGGAGTTCGGCGGAAAATACCTCAAGCGAGTGGCTTTCACCGCAAATGGCACCTTTATCAATACCAGGGAGGAAAAGGGTCACTGAGAACACTGAATTACACTATCTAATTTATTGGTGGTCACAATACATGGCACGGATGGTTGGAGAAAGAGGGTCACATGTATCACTGTCTAATTTGCTATGTCTATTCAAACACTCGAGGCTTACGCGAGAATGGCACACACACACACACACGGCTACTGACTTATACGCGGCACTGTCTTATACGAGGCACTGTCTTATACGAGGCACTGTCTTAATCCTTGGCGTAGTAAATCCTTGTGCCCCCTGGGACAACGCAGAGTAGCGGCGCTCCCAAGACAGTCCTTCCTCTTCCGCTCTCCTTCACCCCTCTCCTCCCAAACACCCAACCCGCTTCTCTCCAAGGTCACTTCGCCCGCACAATGATACCTAGACGCGACATCCTGAACAACCTTCAACCATTCGTCACCCTCCCACATTTACTTTCAAGCACACCACACAGTCTCACCTGAACAACATACACTCCTACTCGTATCCCACATACACAAACGACCCGCAACACATCCATACAGCCCACACAAACCAACTAACCATTAACACAGCTGACTACTCGAGGGATGAGGCTCCTCAAGCCCTACGGGCCCCCACGGCCGTCACTACCCCCCATACACCTCACATACACACAGACATACGGACATTTCCCGCGGGTGTAACAATATCCCTTTAACCACTCAAAAACTTCTATTAGATCGGCCCTTACTCTGCGTCTCTCGAGTGAGTGTAAATTTAATAGCTTCAATCTCTTCCCATAGCTAAAGTTACGCATCCCCTGTATCATTTTGGTCATCCTTCTCTGCACTAGCTGATTCTAATAAGGCTATATCCATCCTGTAATATGGAGACCAAAACTGAACCGCATAGTAGGTAGGTGAGATCTGACTAGAGCCAAATAATCTAATTAGGGTTGAAAAGAGAGTTATAAATAATGCGAGCTGATTTGGGTTTGAATTGAGATAAAAGTATCGCTTCATAGGTCCTCTTCAAACTTTGTTTTCTTACCGTAGATAACACTTTAGTCGCCACCTGCCCAAATGTCCCCAGGCGCCAAATATTTCGAATTATAGTATCACTACTGATTTTTATGTGCCACTGAAGATAATACACAGTAGTTTATATCATGACTGTATAATCTACCCTGTTTTAGCGCTGTTTTATGCTTTGTTTCTGCAAGTATAAACGGTTTCAAATTTCGCTATTCTTTTTTTTCGGGCGACAACAGACTGCAGCTGACGGGAGGACTGCTGCAGTCTGATACAAGGATATTTTATAATATCCTTGGTCTAAAATTAAACTGTGGGGAGAACATAAACACTGGCGATCTTAGCACCGTTACCAACGTCGCCACTCTCCTTTGATATTTTTGTAACTTGTTCATTTATAGCCATAATATGACACAGATGAAGACACAAAATGACACAGACTCTCCAGATAGCCCCTTCTAAGTTTCCTGAAATCATGGATGTAGAAATGTAAGTATTGACGCCACCAGACGTCTGTAAATAGAAAAGAAACGTTGTCTTGGCGACTTTAGTGTTATCTACGGTAGTTATTGAAGTACCACAACCACGTAGTAACTACTACTAGTAGAACTATTTAATTGTTGCCCACGCACTAACCCAGTCATTATTGTAAGAAAATAAGTGCTATATTTTATATTTTGGGAAGTGAATCAGACATGCTGGAACAGAAATTATACATATAACGTGAGTATTACGGCCGCCAGTGAGAACAAAGTTTTCTTCCATGATAACCGATGCATTTTCCAGCTTATAAAGCAGGCTCAAAACTATCTTTTATGATCGTTTGGAAAGCGAAAAAAAAGACAGGACCTAGCTGACTCCACTGTAAATTATTGCAGCAGTTTATATCTGAGCATCCAGTACTACACTACGCGCCAAAATATTGTTCGCCACATCATAACAGATCGCTCCCATAAGGGAATTCTGAAAATGTACTCTATAGCAGCCTAGTGTCTTTCGAGAGAGATATCCTACATATGGCAGCTTGTTTAAAGCACGGACAGTCCATCAAGACCGTTGAGGAATGTTCAGATGCCACTTGTCAATTATAGACGAAGCATTTTGAAAAGGATCGCCTCACACCCCGCGAGTAATTTGAACAGACGCGTTGGTATAACTTTCATTATCTCCATAATGGGTGGCAAGAAACACCTAACAAAGGAACAAATTATAGTTATTGTAACTCTACACAAGGTATAGAGAGGCCAGTGAAAGAAATATCAAGGATTGTGGGTGTTACGAGGAAATGTGTGCTGAAGTGGGTGGAGAGTTTCGTGAAGGGTGGCGGGGTGGCGACACCGTAACATGAGAAGTGGCCACGGCGAGGATGCAAAACCTTAAATGTCATGAAACGTCAAGTGGATGCCCATCCTCAAATAAGAGCAAGAAAATTATTATGATATGACATTTACATCCTAGCCGTGGCCTCTTCTTATATGTTACGGTGTCGCCACCCCGCCACGTTCACGAAACGTTCTCACCCACTTCAGCACACATTTCCTCGTAACACCCACAATCCTTGATATTTCTTTCACTGGCCTCTCTGCCTTGTGTAGAGTTACAATAACTATAATTTGCTCCTTTGTTAGGTGTTTCTTGCCACCCATTATGGAGGTAATGAGAGTTATACCAACGCACTTCTGTTCAAATTACACGCGGGGAGTGAGGCGATCCTTTTCAAAATGCTTCGTCTATAATTAGAGAGAACTGCAACTCCGAAATGCCAGTGGTCGCTGGCAGTTTTAACTCACAATTTGGTGAAAAGTTGGTCAACTTGAAAGAAAAATATGGGCTTATTCCACTGCTCTTAAAACACAAAAGTATAATTTTAAGAACGATTTTCTTCTATATGTATATTGTATAGAAGCCTGAGTCTGTAAAACATGTATTTAACCAAATAACCAAGTAGGTTATAGTTGAGGAGGCGAGGTAAATGTTACTCTATGATATTATATAGTCAATAACGTATGTTTAGAAGTTATCTATACCTAGGCAGTCATATTTTCCTGTTATTATTGTGTATCAATCAGATAGAAAGCCTGGAAGTGCAATGAGTCGACGCGTGAAGTGGCAATGTTTTGATTCAATCTCCCCGCCACAATCTCCCCGCCACCACTCCCCGCCGCGGCGTGTCGCCTCCACAATTATAACCTACATTGTCGCAGCAACAAGCCGATTTCGGCATTCTTTATTCTTCGTTTTTCCAAGGCATTGCTTATTGTATTTTGACAAGCGTTTGCCAGACGCAGCAGTACTGTCTTAGAAAACAGTGTGAACATCACCCAAATTTTACATGCCACAATATACATGTCAAAAATATATTAAGCTTTGCTACTCGAGGCGAGTAATTTGCATTAAATTGCTATTATAGAACGTTCCATCGTAATGCATGTCATCCATATAATTAGTAGAACAACAGAAGAACTATATTTTTTGGTATTCAGATGCGGTGCATCAATGTTTATCGCGAAATTAATTTATGAAAAATATTAGTCGCGGAGCCAAAACACAGTAGACCAACCTTTGAGTTAAAACTGCCAGCGACCACTGGCATTTCTCGAGTTTCAGTTCTCTCTAATTGACAAGTGGCATCTGAACATTCCTCAACGGTCTTGATGGACTGTCCGTGCTTTAAACAAATTAAGCTGACATATGTAGGATATCTCTCTCGGAAGTCACTAGGCTGCTATAGAGTACATTTTCAGAATTCCCTTATGGGAGCGATCTGTTATGATGTGGCGAACAATATTTTGGCGCGTAGTGTATTACTAATCCCTATCGTGAGCCATTACCACGCGCTACAGTACCTTGAATAATAGAGTAGTGACAACTCGATTTACGAGCGCCATCTTAGTACCAGGGCCTCTCTGTTCATTCTAGACCCGGGGAAGTTCTCAAGGCATGACCCCGCAGTATATCATGGTATATATGTATAAAGGATATACTGTTATCTTCGGAAATGTTTGTTCTATAAGATTATCACATAAAACACAGTGAAATACATTAAATAAAGGTACCAATTAAAGTACTTTTTCTACTTTAAATATATATATATATATATATATATATATATATATATATATATATATATATATATATATATATATATATATATATATATATATATATATATATATATATATATATATATTAGTGATGGACCGAATATTCGCATTTGCATTCGCAATTGCGAATATTCGCATGTTTTTTCAATATTCGCATTCGCATTCGCATTCGCACTCCCACTCGTAGTTGTTTGCGAATATGCGAATATTTTGCCCAAATCAATAAGCTTACAAAAATAAGAAAAACTAAATCAAGTGAACATAATATTACACAAGCAAACATATAAATAAATTAATAGTATAGCCGACCGTTAGTTAAAAGAATGGGGTAAGGAGGCGTAGTGGTAGCCAAGGCAGGTAACCAAGTGTTCCTCGGACACTACCTCCATCCTCTACCCTTCAATAGAGTGGCAGCCGCAGCTGAGTCGCTACTCTCAAGATCACTGTTACTGAACTCAACTCATTGCCTCGTGCGCCATACTGCAGTAAGCATGCATATACTATAGGCGCTCTTCTCTGTCACTCACGAGCACAATCAACTTTCTTTGAAAGAGAACAATATATTGGAGCAGCCTACTGCGTAATGGCGTCCAGTCACATCATGTGTGGTTTGGGATTATTTCGAGATTATCACTAATGATATTGCAAAGTGTAAGCTTTGCAATAATATTTGTTCATGTAAGATATTATCACGTAAGTATTCGTGTAGGAGTGGGTTCTCGTCCCGCAACCTGGAAACATAGAACTTTGAATGGAATTTACTTAAGACATTCATATTTTTGTATGGCTGAACTTTTACAATACATATACAATATTTCAGTTACCTGTATGATATCAAAAATACTGTATTATTTGAAATTTATGTAATATTCGCATTCGCGAATATTAAAACCAAATATTCGCATTCGCATTCGCATTCGCGAATACGGAAAATAGATATTCGGTCCATCACTAATATATATATATATATATATATATATATATATATATATTATATATATATATTATATATATATATATATATATATATATATATATATATATATATATATATATATATATATATATATATATATATATATATATATATATATATATATATATATATATATATATATATATCGTTAAAAGTGATAGCTAGTTCAGCGTTTAGTATCTTCTTAAAGATATTTTCTCCTTGTCTTAAGAGTGTCTTATTCTCTTTTGTAATCACTTTTATGACTTCGCCGTAGCTTGTCATGTTTGCTGTATCGCGATTTCGGGTCTAAGAACCATTCTTCAGCAGCATATGGAAGATGTTTTCTCCTCAGGAGTTGAGGTGAGCATGATTAAGATGCGAAGTGAAGCGCTAGCTATTTATAGCCGGTCTGCCTGCCACGCAGCCTATTACCGATGTCATTGATTGGTAGATAGCTTTTGCTTCTCGTCTTCTTGAGTGGGAGACGCTGATTGAAGACCCACTCAAGAAAACGAGAAGCAAAAGCTATCTACCAATCAACGACATCGGTAATAGGCTGCGTGGCAAGCAGACCGACTATAAATAGCGCTTCACTTCGCATCTTAATCATGCTCACCTCAACTCCTGAGGAGAAAACATCTTCCATATGTTGCTGAAGAAGGGTTCTTAGACCCGAAATCGCGATACAGCAAACATGACAAGCTACGGCGAAGTCATAAAAGTGATTACAAAAGAGAATAAGACACTCTTAAGACAAAGAGAAAATATCTTTAAGAAGATAATAAACGCTGAACTAGCTATCACTTTTAATGAGATCTGTCTCAGAGAAAATCTCCTGCCCGTATATACTCTCTCTCTCTCTCTCTCTCTCTCCTCTCTCTCTCTCTCTCTCTCTCTCTCTCTCTCTCTCTCTCTCTCTCTCTCTCTCTCTCTCTCTCTCTCTCTCTATATATATATATATATATATATATATATATATAGAGTATATACGGGCAGGAGATTTTATATATATATATATATATATATATATATATGTATATATTATAATATATATATTTTATAATTGTATATATGTTTATATATATATATATATATATATATATATATATATATATATATATATATATATATATATACATATATATATATATATATATATATATATATATATATATATATATATATAATAGAGAAACTATTTTGGTAACTCTCTCTCTCTATCTTCACGATTAGATTAAATTAGAGATTTCTCTAATTTAATTTCTGATTTAATTTCTCCGTGAAAGAGAGAGACAGAGTTACCAAAATAATTGTTCTACTTTATATATGTATATATAATTATAATATTATATAGTAGAAAAACTATTTTAGTAACTCTCTCTCTCTCTCATATCTCTCTCGCTCTCTCTCTCTCTTTCACGGAGAGAGAGAGAGAGCGGCCGGCGCGGCGATTTATTTAGTTAACGCTAATATTTGCATGGTTCTACTGTATTTATCAGAAAACAAAAATATCAATGGAAAGCTAATAAAATTCTGCTTCTATTGATATCTTCCATCTTATAAGTTGTCTCACAAAGTTTTACATGACGACGTGTTTAAATGAATTGTAAGTTCATACATATTTCTTCAGAGTCTCATAATGACCTTTATTTAATGTGTTTTACTGTGTTTTATGTGATAATCTTATAGAACAAACATTTCCGAAGATAACAGTATATCCTTTATACATGTATAACATGATATACTGCGGGGTCATGCCTTGAGAACTTCCCCGGGTCTAGAGTGAACAGAGAGGCCCTGGTACTAAGATGGCGCCCAGTAGCGTTTAATGGCCCATAAATGACGGTACCCTCTTATTACAGAGACCCTACCACGCGTGCGAGAAACACGCACATCTCCCTTTTGAATGGAGCCGCCAAGAGAGAGTGGTTCATCCTCTTGGCCGCCAGGGTCTGCCTGCACGCCATGGCCTCTCGCCTCCCTGAATGGTCCATCCTGGTAGTGTTTGTTTACAACGAAAATTCTTCGCGGGAAAAGTGGCGGCGGCGTCGGTGAAAGGACGGCGATATGGGGTGTGTGCAGAGCAGCGAGCGGGACGAGGCAGATGCCGAGGCTGACCACACTCCCAAGGCATATTCATGGTGAGTAGGCGTGAGAGACTTGTTGCTTGGCCTGAGTAGAGCCTGCCGTGGCGTGTGTGGCCCGCAGGGTTGAGGCGGGCCGCGGACGTCCCAGAGAGTGTCACCGCCGAGGCAGTGTGACAGTCACGCCCCTTTTTTGGTATTTTGGTACTTCAACCAGTAATTGAGTACGAGGTTAAAAGTGCTCAAGGTAATAATGGACGAGGACTTTGCGGTCGTTTTCAGGGACACCGACTATTTTTTCCTGGCCTACAATAGGTGCTTTTTCGGTAATAATGGACGAGAGTTTCACGTTCGTTTTCAGAGACACCAACTATTTTTTCTTGGCCTACAATAGGTGCTTGTTCGGTAAAACTTTGGAAGAAGTCCTTCACCCCTATCTTTTTTTTCTTCCCCCTATAGCCAACAAGCCTGGGGAACTGGCGGGAATACGGGAAGGGGTTTTTGGGGTGGGGGAAACAAATATAAGTGATTTATGGCTCCCCAAAAAATCATCAAAGTCACTATATGTAAAAATCTAACCTAACCTAACCTTAACCACAAAGTATACCTAACCTAACTAACCTAACCTTAACCACAAAGTATACCTAACCTAACCTAACCTTAACCACAAAGTATACCTAACCGAACCTAACCTAGCCTTAACCACAAAGTATACCTAACCTAACCTAACCTAACCTTAACCACAAAGTATACCTAACCTAACCTAACCTAAACCACAAAGTATACCTAACCTAACCTAACCTTAACCACAAAGTATACCCAACCTAACCTAACCTTAACCACAAAGTATACCTAACCTTAACCACAAAGTATACCTAACCTAACCTAACCTAACTGGACTTAGAATTTTTTGAGGCACCTCATATTTCATAGCGGCCGTGTGGGTTAACCAAGGCCGAGCGCACGCTGGAACCTTTACAGATGTGAAGTACAATAATCATACAATACAGTGCGGTAGTTCATTTCAGTCAAAGCCGGAAGGATGAGTTCCAAAGTATTTCCGCTTGTTCTAATGGTGGTTGTTTTATTTTGCGCAAACCAAACCAAAAAAAAAAAAAAAAAAAAAAAATGAAACCTAACCTAACCTTGTTTTAATGAAACCTAACCTAACCTTACAGGTTTTAATGAAACCTAACCTAACCTTACAGGTTTTAATGAAACCTAACCTAACCTTAACGACAAAGTATACTTTTTTTTTTTTTTTTTTTTTTTTTTTTTTTTTTTGTTTGTTTGCGCAAAATAAAACAAGCACCATTAGAACAAGCACCTATTGTAGGCCAAGAAAAAATAGTTGGTGTCTCTGAAAACGAACGTGAAACTCTCGTCCATTATAACCGCTTTTTCTAATGGAGATAGTTTTATTTTGCGCAAACCCATAAAAAAAAAAAAAAAAAAAATTATCACCGAATTTTATGGTACCTTTTCCATTAAAAACACTGTATCTCCATCAGAAAAAACACAAACTTGGCCGGGAAAATTAGTCAGGATCTTATAGGTCTTAATGAAACCTAACCTAACCTTATTGGTTTTAATGAAACCTAACCTAGCCTTATAGGTTTTAATGAAACCTAACCTAACCTTAAAGGTTTTAATGAAACCTAACCTAACCTTAAAGGTTTTAATGAAACCTAACCTAACCTTATTGGTTTTAATGAAACCTAAACTAATCTTATAGGTTTTAATGAAACCTAACCTAACCTTATAGGTTTTAATGAAACCTAACCTTATATGTTTCATTAAAACCTTAAAGGTTAGGTTAGGTTTCATTAAAACCTATAAGGTTAGGTTAGGTTTCATTGAAACCTATAAGGTTAGGTTAGGTTTCATTAAAACGTATAAGGTTAGGTTAGGTTTCATTAAAACCTATAAGACCCTGACTAACTTTTCCCGGCCAAGTTTTAGTGCTTTTTCTGATGGAGATACAGTGTTTTTAATGGAAACGGTATCATGAAATTCGGTGATGATTTTTTGTTTATTTTATTTTTTTTTAATCTATGGGTTTGCGCAAAATAAAACTATCTCCATTAGAAAAAGCACCTATTGTAGGCCAGGAAGAAATAGTCGGTGTCTCTGAAAACGACCGCGAAGTCCTCGTCCATTATAACCAAAGTGCTCTTTTCCTATGTATTTTGATGTGTTAAGAATTATGGTATAAGTGCAGTTTAAACCAATACACGATCGATGGCTCTGAACATTTCGTTCTCATTATAAGGAGTATTTTTGGTATTATTATGATTTAGGTCATCCTCGAACCTGACACTTCTAACCTGTCTCATGGTGTAGATCTCCTCATTCTGAGTCTTTTGAACCCCATTTCCCATGGCGTAATTGAATATTAATGGTGTTACATACACTACCGAAAATCTACCGTTATTTCTGCCTGGAACGGTTAAGTTTTGTTAAATCAGATTAGGTTAGGTTAGGATAGAGGTGGGGTTTGGTTTAGTAACAAGATGATATTGTTACGCAGGGCACTCACCTTTATTTTACACCAAAGGGCGCCTCTCTTAAACACTTAACTCCTGACGAAGGTTCGGTAGAAGTACCTGAAGCGAGTAACTTTCTTCACCGCTGATGGCACCTTTCAGATTCACCCGGAGGAAAGAGGACACTGACACACTGTAATACACTTGTCTAATTTAATGGCGGAGGTCACAATACACAATACTGAAGGTGGGGTGAACAGAGACTCACATGGTCACACTGTCTAAATGGTTGTCTAACACACACACTGGAGGCTTTACATTAGAATGACACACAACACACGGGTACTGGCTTAATGCGAGGCGCTGACTTAGGCTGACGAGGTGCTCACATTCTTCTGACGGCGCTGCAAACACACCAAGGGCGGCGCACGGTGCAAACAATCCCCTGTCTCCTCCACACTGCCAGCCGCCGCCCTGCCAAGACCACCTTCCTCGTGCCTCTTGTCTCCGACCGCTCTCCCAAGCCCACCTTCCTGCCCTGTGTCTCCGACCGCTCTACTCTCCCTCTGCCGTCTCCCGCACAAATCCTCCTGCTGCCGGCTGCCGCCGCTCCCATGGCAACGGCCCCACACGGCCATGCTCCCCACTCGTACACACACACAGACGGACATTGTTCGCGTCACATACACACAGACAGACGGACATTACTCACACCCACACCACACAGATACACACAGACGGACGGACATTCCTCCGCGGCGTAACAATATCAAGAAAAACTGAAAATGATCAGAACTACGGTAGTGCGAAACGGAACAAGGTTTGCGGGGCGGGGCGGGTACCCTCCACACCTATACAAAAAAAATGACTTCCGGCAAAAACGAATGCCAGATTCCTTCAATGCACATAAAATATATTCTGGAAAACTACGTTTTGGCCTCGAAATCGCGGGATGACCTAAACCGCAAATTTACCGTATTTTAACCTCTACCTACAACAATTGTCGAAAATGAAAAATAACACAAGGGGGGTCTGGGGAGGGGGCGAAACCCTCCCAGTGAGGTTAGGCTACGTAATCAATGAATGGCAAGGTTGGGGAACTAGCTGGGGGAGACGCAGCCCCACCACTTATGTCAGGAGAGTATTGGTCAATAGGGAGTATTGGTTGAAGCTGCATATATACCAGAATGATGGTCTCATTTAATATCTTCGGAAATGCCTCATTTTTCAGTTATTCCCCTGTTATTCTCGCTTTAGTTTAGGCTACGCAACCAATGTCCATGTTAGGTTAGTGAACTAGCGGTGGGTGGGAAGGGTCTGGGGGGGCTGTAGTCCTCCCAGACCAGTTTTTATGTCAGGTTATGTAACCAATGTCCATGTATTGTATTAAACTGCAGTACAGTTTTACCGTTGTAAATATTCAACGGTATTATTTCAGTAGTGGGTTTTCAAAAGTCCTAAGATTCTTACCTACATCATCTTGTATATTACTTCATTATGAGTATTTTTAAACCCATTTCCCTTGGCGGAATTGAATAATAATGGCGTTACATGTACTATCGAAAATGTATCATTATTTCAGCCAGAAACGGTTAAGTTACCATAGGTAAAATCAGATTAGGTTAGGTTAGGTTAGAGGTGGGGTTTGGTTTAGTAGCAAATGATATCAAGAAATTTTGGTAAATATTCAGCAGGAGTTTGCAGCGCCAACCAGCCGCGGCAGCCGGGCAATCGCTCACCATTAAATTCGCTTACTTAACATAAATAACTCTACAAAACCTAACCTATACCAAACAAAAACATAAACCTAGCCAAACCTAAACGTAACCGTACGGAGCTATTATTATATAAAAATAATTGCTATATTTTTGGTGTCCGCAACTGAATAACTACTGCACATTATACTGAGCCAAAAATAATAGAGAAAAAATAAGTTGTAAGGCCTGTGGAGCCCGCCAACTCCTGTGGAATATTAACTTTTTTTCAATACTACAGCAGTGCGGTAGCGGAGCAAGGTTTGCGGAGCGGGCCGGGAGGGGCAGGTTGGGCACCCACCACACCTGTAAACAAACATTGATTTCCGACAAAAAGTGCCAGATTTATTCAAAACACATCAAAACTAATTAGGAAAACGAAGTTTCGGCCTCGAAATCGGTGGTTGCCCAATAACGAAAATTAACTAGGGAATTTTCCAGGAATAGGTAGGTAATTCCTGTAGATTTTATTGGTCATGTGTAAATTATTATATATTTTGGGCCTTGTGTCATCCCATAGTGCTTACCTGATATATTTTACTTCATCCATATAATCTAATATCCGTACAAAACTCGTTTCCACTTTCCCACCCAAAACCCCGCTGCCGCATTCCCGACGGGTCCCCAGGTTTGTTATGGAGGGAAGGATAACTGCAAAATGAAGCATTTCTGGAGATTTTAAATGTGACCATTATTCTTAACACATCAAAATGCATGGGAAAAAGAGCACTTTTGACCTCGTACTCAATTACTGGTTGAAAGTACCAATTTATCCCTTTCCTGGGTATTTTTTTGGTAAAATGAAACTTCCAACCAGGAATTACCGTATTTGCCGGCGCATAAGACACAGTTTTTTCCCTTAAAAAGGAATGCAAAGTTCACCCTGCGTCTAATGCGGCCATATTAGGGAATGAGAGGTCGGGCAGAGAATGCAGAACAGCTGGTGGTGTATTACCAAAGAGGTCTGGAGTGATCTGTGTTGAGCAGTAGTTCACTGAGCACAAATTTGTAACTGTGTTATCAACAGCAATGCATAATACTAAGAAAAGGTTAGAGTTTAAGAGAAAATAAGAGCTGGGGCAACAAGATAGCGATTGTTGCTGCCAAGATGGCCGTGTCAGATGTAAACATCATCCACCCCCCGCTGCTGCTCTCCATTGTAAAACGTCTGATATCTCAGGTCTGCCGCTTCACCTGGGATACTTCACTCGGCGACGCCCTCCGCGCACCCACCATGGGTCATTACCGCTCAGACTCTTCCCCGCACCCATGGAAAAGACAAACATCCCGCATATCAGATGTCACCTTAACCCGCATTCGACCTGCAGCTAGTGCTGCAGTTGTGTCGGCGAGGACAAGTCAGGTCAGCGTCAGGTCACCCTCTAATCCTGGTCCCAGACAGGGGGGTGGCCTAAGCCGATGCAGGTGTGTATGTGCGTGTGCGTGTTAGCGCCGCTACAGTGGTAAGCAAGGTGGGATAGGAGACAGCATAGGCCTTTGTACCACCTCGACCCATCAATCCTCACCCCTGTACCTCTACGGATAAGGGAACTGTATGAAAGAGTGCTAGTAAAAAGGCTGCAACGGTACCTGTAGATGGGACAAAAGTCTTCCACATGGTACACCAAGACCAAGACCCATCACGGCGCCACACCGTCATCCTCAAGGCCGAATCACACCATACCATCATGGTGACACGGCACCGTCTCATCACATCCGTTAGAATTTCTTACATTCAAACAAATAGACGTGTTACACTAAACGGTGCGCCGCCGTCACGGCTCCAATACATCACCGTCCTGTCACGTAACTGTTTCTGGGGAAGAATATTTTAACGTAATGAGACTGTGCCGTGCTGATAATTGTCGTTTTCTCAAGGCTTTATATACCCAAAACAGTGTCTTTTAGAGTTCAACTCCTCTTCTTCATCCAACAGAAGTGCTATTAATGCAAATTTCTTCAACCATAGCCTCTTGAGGCACCATGTCTGCTTAGAGGGTGAGCAGGAACTGCCAAAAATGATGGAACCGTGACGAATAGTGTGAATACAAGGCACGGCTGACGGAACGCTGCCGTGATTTCAGAGTGTGAACCAGCCTTCACCTGTACCTTCCTGAAGAAGACTAATCAACCCTCGTGACTGTGATAAACAGGGCAAATATCGTCGATCCTGACACGGTGCCCTTCAACAATTACAACAATAACAACAAGGTAGAGAGTTTACCTTAAATGGTTACCTTACAGTGTTACCTAAATATCTTCGTAAATTTTTGTTATTGGGCAACCACCGATTTCGAGGCCGAAACTTAGTCCTGAATAGTTTTGATGTGTTTTGAATTAATCTGGCTCTCGTTTTTGTCGCAAATCAATGTTTGTTTACATGTGTGTGTGTGGGGGGGGGGGGGCCAGGTCCGCCCTGCAAACATTGCTACGCTTCACACTGCCATAGTATTGGTAATTTTCATTTTTTTCTTTCTATATCATCTGTTAGTAAACCAAACCCCACCTCTAACCTAACCTAATCTGATTTAACCTAACTTAACTTTCTGGTTGAAATAACGGTAGATTTTTGGTACTACGTGTAATGCCATTATTATTTTATTGCGCCATGGGAAATGGGGCTCAAAATACTCAGAATGAAGAAAGCTACAAGATGATGTAGATAAGAGTCCTAGGACTTTTGAAAGCCCACTACCAAAATAATACCAATATATATACTGCAAATTTTCCACAAGTCTTAACACATAGCAGAAAAGCAACAAAGGTATACCTACCTACAACATTTCTTTCCAAAATCAGGGTGCGTCTTCCAAGATGCAGCATCTTATAAGCCGTAAAATACGGTACTACAGCAGTGCGAAGCGAAGCGGGATGCTTGCAGGGCAGGAGGGGCGGGGCGGGCCGCCAACAATTTGAAACAATTATTGATTTCTACCAAAAACGAGTGCCAGTTTGATTTAAAACCCATCAACTCATCATCTGTTACTAAATCGAACCCCACGTCTAACCTAGCCTAACCTAACCATTTCTGATTGAAACATCAGATAATACAGTGGTCCCTCATGTTTGGCGAGTCTCAGTTTGGCGAAACACAGTACAGGGAGGTCCCGAAGATACGAGCAGTTAGGTTCCACCTGGCATACTCGTAAAGGGAAATCTCGTATAACGAAACACATAACTAATGGTAAAATATAGGTTCGGTTCCAGGACCCCATCAATTAAAAAAAAAAAAAAAAAAAAGACATGTTTTTCAAGCTAAAATAAACTGTAGCAAACACAACAAACACACAGCGTCTATATTACCTACACTGTACTACCTATTCTGTAGAAAAACCATTCTGAAAGAGAAAATAGCAAACAAAATAACATAACTGCACAATGCACATTAATTAAACATAAAACATAAATGATGTCATCAAGCTCATCATCAGTCACCAGCCAATGACATACTGTTTTTAAAACTTCTCGACCAATCACAAGTCAGCGAGACATATTTTTCCGGGCAAGAATGGCATGCCAGACTGCCTCTCCGCCCTCTGTCCCCGTCATCCCAAACTAATTCTCGTTTTATTTGGAATGCTTGCGTTTTAAGGAGTTTTAATGTATCAGATAGTAAGATATATAAGTAAAAAGCCTGTGTTGCTAATGTTTTGGTGTTAGAAGGTGTGTATGTGGGTTGAAATAGTGAATATTTGTGTTATGGGGCGGTGGGGCCGCGGCAAGAATTTCTCCGTCACTCACTGCCCCGCCAGTAGTCACCTCATCATAACATCTATAAATCACCCTTATTTAAGGTGACACACGGTGCTACATTGATTTAGATAATGACACGTGTATATAACATCTCACCATAATCACCAAGTTGTATAATAACGAGTAATAAGACGTTTAAGCCTGCCCAAACCTACAGTGGCGGAGGAGCTGGCGGCTCCAGCGGCCAGCCGCCACTCAAAACTTTTGAGTAAAAACCCGCCGTCATCCGCCTCACCTGTGCCTTCCTGAAGAAGACAAGTCAGCTCCCACGCCTGTGATAGCACCATAGGATATCACCAGGGATCATAGGATTCCTCAAGGGGTTCTCGCTCCCCTACTAAATATTACCAAAGACATCTATCTCCCTTGGTCTAGTGGTGTTGATATCCACCTCACGGGCTTCATGGGCTGGCTCATGCTGCTGCTGCCAAAGGCCGCGCTGCCAAACGTGGATGAGTCCCTTGCTTGTGTTTCATCTCTTTTCTCATATATATGAATGATATCCATCCAAATGCAATCATATGTCTACATTCACCTAGAGAAATTATATTTCATAGCATACCAAACAATAATAAGCGAGCCTGGAGACTTCCTACCTCTGCTAATACCAGTCTCGAGCAGTCGTTGGCCAGTCTGCACGTTATTTTCAGATTGATTATCGTACAACCTTAGGTAAAATCATATAGTCAGTAAATGTTTATAATTCTAGTAAATAACTTGTAATTTACTTTAGTAAATAACTTTGTAATTTTACTCACCCCAGTTTGAATGTCGTAACATTGGATTTTCGATCTCGTATATTGAAAATAGACCCTAATTTACACATCTCGTATCATCGGATTCTCGTATATCGAATGCTCGTATAACGGGACCTCCCTGTATTGGCGATAGGTTGGATATGGTACCAGAATCCCAATTTGGCGCTCCAAATTTAATTTTGGTGAGACGCGTGCTGACGTCAGCCCAGCGGTACTATAAGGTAAGTTAGATGTGTTTGGTTTGGTTATATTTCTTACTCAGGAGGCTCATGCCGCCCCCCTGTGTCCTCCTATGCACTCGCAATCGAAGGTAGAGTTAATGGGCAGCATGTGGGTGTTCTTAGCCCACTCGACGGTGCAGAAAGATTTAAAGTGGATTTTAGTTCTCATCAGGGATTGAACTCGGATCACCGATAACGCCACTCAGAGATGCTAACCACTCTGCTACCGCCTCCTCAAAGGTAACATGTAGCAGAACTAGCAAACCCATCATTCCTATTTTCTTTTTCACATTAGGTGTTATAGGGATCTAGTTTCTACACAGTTCTAGGGATAGCATTGTACATATGGCTGTCACACAGGCAGAAGGTGACCGTTGACTGGTGTGAGCTTTGTACAACCAAGTCATTAGAACATAAGAACATTAGAAAATAAGTAAGCTACAAGAGGCCGTGAGATCTACACGAGGTAGTTCCTGATACTTAACCCTACCTACATCCACCTTTCATCCCCATCCATGAAATTATTTAGCCTCCTTTTGAAGCTCCCTAATGACTCTCCACTAACTACCTGTCTACTGAGTCCATTCCAATCACTTACCACCCTATTTGTGAACCAGTTTTTCCCTATTTCTTTTTTAAATTACGCTTTTCCAGCTTGAATCCGTTATTTCTACTGTTCTACCCTGATTACTAGCCGTAAGAACTTTTCCTACCTCTCCCTTATTGTGTCCCTTTATCCACATAAAAATTTCTATCAGATCGCCCCTTACTCTACACCTCTCGAGTGAGTGTAATTTGAATAGCTTCAATCTCTTCTCATAACTAAAGTTACGCATCCCATGTATCATTTTGGTCATCCTTCTCTGCACTGTTTCTAACAAGGCTATATCCATCCTGTAATATGGAGACCAAAACTGAACTGCATAGTCTAGGTGAGGCCTGACTAGAGCCAAATAAAGCTTTAGAATAACCTCAGCACTTCTACTTTTAACACTCCTGGTAATGAATCCTAACACCTTATTAGCTGTATTTCTAGCTCAATACATTGTTTCCTAGGTCGGAGGTCTGAGCTCACCCTCACTTCCAGATCTTTCTCATCTTCTGATCTTTTCAGCGATACATTGTGTATGATGTATCTATTACCAGGATTATATGAAGATAATTGAAGATAAGATAAGTCATTAATATACCTGTTTACTACTTGATGATTATGTGTACCTCCCAGGGACAAGAAGGATAGAGTAGACCCAGCTGACTTCACAGTAGAGGGTCTGAGAGGGCAGGAGGTCGGGAGAGTTCCAGGGACCATCAATGGCCAGCAATTCATCATTCAAAATTGTCAGTCATCACATATCTTCCTCCTGGACCACATCAACACCATTACCATTGATGACTGCTCTGACTGTACTATCTTCATCGGCCCCACAACTGGCAGGTTAGATCATTATGCTTTTTACCTTCATAACAGATTATTTCATGCTCAATGTAACCGCCTGGGAACCAAATTATGTTGAGAAGCAAAAGTTTTTTTGTGTGTTTTGTTTGGTGTTATTTATAGTACACACAACCCTCGATTTCCCGGACCTCCATTTCCCGGATATCGGATTTGCCGGACAAAATCCGAGGTCCGGGGATATGTCAGAGTCCCGGACAAATGCCTGGTCCAGTCCATAAATTGGCAAAGTTGTCCGGCGGTCCAAGCGTTTCCTGTCACCCCTGGTCAGTGTCCGCACCTCCCGCCAGGTGGCAGCATTCTCAGCGGTCGTATTGTTTACATTTGGGCACACAACACTTACGGTTCACCTGCACCGCCTCTGTCAGTCCCTTGACCCCCACTGCCCCTGGTGCAGGAACGTCTCTGAGACTATTAAACACTTTCTGCTGCCTCCCGCCAGGTGGCAGCATGCTCAGCGGTCGTATTGTTTACATTTGGGAACACGACACTCACAGTTCACCTGCACCGCCTCCGTCAGTCCCCTGACCCCCACTGCCCCTGGTGCAGGAACGTCTCTGAGACTATTGAACACTCTGCTGCAGTGTCCGCGCTTCCACTTCCACCGTGTAGTGCTACGCTCTCAACTCCTCACCCTGAACGTCGCCACCTTTGACCTGCCCACCCTGCTGGCGGCGGATGGCCTCCTGCCATCTGACAGCATGCTCAGCGGTCGTATTGTTTACATTTGGGCACAAGACACTCACGGTTCACCTGCACGGCCTCCGTCAGTCCCCTGACCCCCACTGCCCCTGGTGCAGGAACGTCTCTTGAGACCATTGAACGCTTTCTGCTGCCTCCCGCCAGGTGGCAGCATGCTCAGCGGTCGTATTGTTTACATTTGGGCACACGACACTCACGGTTCACCTGCACCGCCTCCGTTAGTCCCCTGACCCCCACTGACCCTGGTGCAGGAACGTCTCTGAGACTATTGAATACTTTCTGCTGCCTCCCGCCTGGTGGCAGCATGCTCAGCGGTCGTATTGTTTACATTTGGGCACACGACACATGGTTCACCTGCACCGCCTCCGTTAGTCCCCTGACCCCCACTGCCCCTGGTGCAGGAACGTCTCTGAGACTATTGAATACTTTCTGCTGCCTCCCGCCAGGTGGCAGCATGCTAAGCGTTCGTATTGTTTACATTTGGGCACACGACACACGGTTCACCTGCACCGCCTCCGTTAGTCCCCTGACCCCCACTGACCCTGGTGCAGGAACGTCTCTGAGACTATTGAATACTTTCTGCTGCCTCCCGCCAGGTGGCAGCATGCTCAGCGGTCGTATTGTTTACATTTGGGCACACGACACACGGTTCACCTGCACCGCCTCCGTTAGTCCCCTGACCCCCACTGCTCCTGGTGCAGGAACGTCTCTGAGACTATTGAAAATTTTCTGCTGCAGTGTCCGCGCTTCCACTCCCATCGTGTAGTGCTACGCTCTCAGCTCCTCGCCCTGAACGTCACCACCTGTGGCCTGCCCACCCTGCTGGCTGTGGCGGGCGTCCCCCCCCTCTCGGCAACAGGCTGTCATCTGCCTCACCTGTGCCTTCCTGAGGAAGACAGGTCAACTACAGCGCCTGTGATAGCATCATAGGACATCACCAGGGCTCATAGTGTTCCCCAAGAGATCCTCGCAGCCCTAAAAACAACAACAAAGTGATGTAAAAGTCCGCGGCAGGGTAGTTGATATTGGCGGTTGCCGGACAGTAAACACTAGAGTAGGATAAACGTCCGGGGGTGGGTAATGGCCTCGGACTGTTGCGATTCCCAGACTTTCGCGGTTCCCGAACCAGTGCTCCCCCCTATTAGTCCGGGAAAACGAGGGTTGTGTGTATCGTGTACGGTATGTATATATATATATATATATATATATATATATATATATATATATATATATATATATATATACGAGGGGGGACCCAAAAAAAACCGGAATTCTGTCATATAATTGTATTCAGATATTTTTACATGTTTACACTTTTATCACCTTCAAAGTATTCTCCATGTGAAGCAATGCACCGGTCCAGACGTGTTTTCCACTGTACAAAACAATTCTGGAACTCTAGCAAAGATATGCCTTTTAATGACTCCGTCGTTTTCTTCTTAACCTCTTCCACGTCTGCAAAACGTTTTCCTTTGAGGACTTTCTTCATTCGGGGGAACAAAAAAATCGCAGGGAGCAAGATCGGGTGAATAGGGAGGGTGGGTAAGTGGGGTCATGCCATTTTTTGTGAGAAACTGTCTCACACTCAAGGCGGTGTGCGCTAGCGCATTGTCGTGATGCAACCACCACTCTCCCCTTTGCCACAGGTCGGGGCGTTTTCGTCTCACTGCGTCTCGCAAACGCTTCAGAACTGCCAAGTAAATAGTCTGGTGAACAGTTTGACCAGGAGGAACAAATTCTGTGGGGACAATTCCTCTCGCATCGAAGAAACAAATCAACATCGTCTTGACATTGGACTTCACTTGACACGCTTTTTTGGGTCGTGGTGACGTTGGATGCTTCCATTGACTTGACTGCTGTTTCGTTTCCGGGTCGTAGCCGTAGCACCAGCTTTCCTCACCAGTAATGACCTTCGAAAAAAGGTATGGATCAACTTCCAACTGTTCCTTCAGGTCACGACACACATTCATTCGTGACTGCTTTTGATCGTCCGTGAGCAAGCGAGGCACCAATTTCGCTGCAACTCTTTTCATCCCCAATTCCTCATTCAAAATTCGTTGGCAGGAGCTCCAGGACACACCAGTCAAATCAACAAGTTCGTCAATTGATCGGCGACGATCCTCCAAGATCAGTTCATGAATTTTCGTGATGTTTTCATCCGTTCGGGAGGTTGACGGTCGCCCAGAACGAGGTTGTTCTTCCAGCGACAATTGACCATTCCTAAAGCGTGCAAGCCACTCGTAAACTTGTGTTTTGCTCATGGCAGCATCCTTGTAAGCTGTTTGAAGCATAATAACTGTTTCGGCTGCCGTTTTCCCCAGCAAAAAACAGATTCTCATGGCAGCACGCTGCTCCTTCCTTTCATCCATCGTAAAAATAGACGAAAAGGCGCAAAGCACTTCAAAACAAAGGTGAACCACGGGGCTGTACGTCTTCCCGCGACGACGCCAGTTAGCAGACTGATGCCTGAGGGTTGCCTCACGCGGCATTTAGCGGCGGAAACCTGAACTACTACGGGTTTGTCCCACAGAAAACTATTCCGGTTACTTTTGGGTTCGCCCTCGTATATATATATATACATATAGTATATATGTGCATATAGTATGATATATGATCACAGTATGCCAGCATGAGTGAAGGATACAAGAATAGTGTTGGTGAACTGTAAATTTGGCTGTATATGGCTGCATATAAGACGACCTTTTAACCTTAACAAATAGCCACAAAAATTGGGGGTTGTCTTATACGCCCAGTATAAAATGTGAACCTTAAATCCTGTGTTGTACGGGACAAGTACGTGTCGTCTTGTCTTGGTCGTGGTGGTCAAGCTCAAGCTCGCGCCACGACCACAACAACACTTCGAGGTCACCAGCACACCTGTGACGGCACCACAGGTCACCGGCACGCCCGTGACGGTACCACAGGTCACTAGTACGCCCGTGACGGCACCACAGGTCACCAGCACGCCCGTGACGGCACCACAGGTCACCAGCACGCCCGTGACGGCACCACAGGTCACCAGCACGCCCGTGACGGCACCACAGGTCACCAGCACGCCCGTGACGGCACCACAGGTCACCAGCATGCCCGTGACGGCACCACAGGTCACCAGCACGCCCGTGACGGCACCAAGACATCCCCAGGACTGAGTGTGCTCACCAAGGCATAAATTTTAAGACCACCATATGTGCTGTTTGTACCTAACCTTGTATAAGCTGAGTGGTCTACCTTGGAGGGTAGTCTTATACGGCGAGTATAGCCCAAAACCTACGTTTTTACTAGAAATTTTGGGGTCGTCTTATACACCGAGTCGTCTTATACGCAGCCATATACGATAATATGTAGTATTGAAGCATGCTTTTATTCTTATGGATGTCCATGTAATGGACCCGTTTACTCTACTTGAGGTAACGATAGATTTGAAATCTTCGAGTCTCATATAGTTGGGCAGTGATGTTGATTTTTCTATGTGAACAGTATTTTTGATGATACAGCCAATTTAAGTACAGGAAAATGTATACACTCTAAAACGACTGGCGCCATGTTGTGACATCAACAGTGTACAGACAACAGAGCAAAACAGCTGTGAAGCGGCCGCTACTATATGTACTACCTACTAATACACCAACTTGCATTACCCCTACTACCGCAAGATGACCAGTAATCCTCCTTCAAGTGATGTAGTAGGTATTCACTGTGTTTGTGAATATGTAAGTTGTAGTTTATAAGGAAAAAGTGTATAGACAAGTGATAAGTGGCCCGTGACACCAGACAAGTGATGACTTCTGGGATCGGCATTCCTTATAGGGAGCTTAAATGAACCTGCAATGACATGTACTGCTAGACAGATAGACGAACTCATAGAGGAACAGGTAGAAATGTATGGCTTTCTTTCCCCACATAAGCAAAACATACCCTTCGTCACTCTATTCACCACTTCGTCACCACTACTACAACCTTTACTAACCATACATTTCTACCTGTTCCTCTATGAGTTCGTCTATCTGTCTAGCTGTACATGTCATTGCAGGTTCATTTAAGCTCCCTATAAGGAATGCCGATCCCAGAAGTCATCACTTGCCTAGTGTCACGGGCCACTTATCTCTGTCTATCCACTTTTTCCTTATAAACTACAACTTACATATTCACAAACACAGTGAATACCTACTACATCACTTGAAGGAGGATTACTGGTCATCTTGCAGTAGTAGGGGTAATGCAAGTTAGTAAGGTTAGTTAGGTTAGTAAAATATAACTATAATTTTACAAGGGTAGGTTAGGTTAGTAATTATTTTTTTTGGGAGAGTCTCGCTATGAGGTTATTAGTGAGATTAGGTTAGGTTAGGTTATAGTGAGGTTAGATTAGTAATATTAAACATATTATATTTTTGAGGGGTCCAGGGGGGTCGTTAAGGAGGGGAGGGGGGTGAAGGGGGCATCTCCCCCCCACTTTATAATTACAGTTTAGAGGTATCTGAAGGGATCTGTGAAGGTCTGGAGGATAAAACACTCTAATAAGGGCGGGAAAGGACTCTAGAATTTTACCTAACTCACTGCGTGTTGTATGCATAACATGAAAAACCCAGCCTGTCTCATCCCTACCTCAAAAGCCTGGCATACTGCATACCACTCCCGCAACTTATCACAGCTCAGCTAAAGCCCCACAATCAATCAATCATTGGGGGCATACGCCGGGGGGCGCGTCGCCTCGCCCACCCTACGACGCCACTCCCGGGGATCACCACGCGCGAGTTCCCATGCAGGCTCCTTTCCCATACCAAGCAGCTCTCGACAAGAAACATCAACTTGCCCCAGCCACGAGCCTTGTGGGCGCCCCCTTGGCCTCCTCCACGCCGGATTGTCTCTTACAGATACAACCCGATGGGAAGGATCGGTTTCAGGGTAGCGTGCCACATGCCCATATAGCCGAAGTTGGCGCTGACGGACTATGCAGGTAATAGGCCTCGATTCAGTCTCACGGTTCAATCGCTGATTTGACGCGTAATCATCCCAGCGATACCCCATGATTCTGCGAAGACACTTATTACCAAAGGCATTGATTCGTCTCTTCAAGTCACTATTTAGTGTCCATGTCTCACAACCATAGAGTAAGACAGGGATCACAAGCGACTTGAAGATCCGGATCTTTGTCCTTCTGCACAGATACCAACAACGCCAAATACTCCCGCTGAGCGAGTCCATAACACCGTGGGCTATGCCAATCTGCCGTAAGACTTCTTGACGTGACCCGCCGTCATTATGGACTGCGCTACCAAGGTATGTAAAACTTTCCAAGATCTCATTGTCCTCGCCACATGCATAAACAGACTGTACTGCTTCATCTAGTAAGTCTCCAAACACCTGGACCTTGGTCTTGAGCCAGGAGACCTCCAGTCCCAAAGGCTTTGCCTCCTCGTGCAGCGCCTCGAGAGCCATCACCAGGACCTCCAGCGACTCAGCAAAGATTACTGCATCATCGGCAAAAACAAGATCAGTGATCTTGGTGTTGCCGACGGATGCTCCACAATCACTTTGATCTACAACCTTGTCCAATACCCAGTCCATACAAGCGTTGAAAAGTGATGGGTCAAGGACGCACCCTTGCCTCACTCCTGTATTCACAGGAAAGAAGCTGGATACACCTGCCCCACACTTCACAGCACTCTCAGTCCCAGAATACAGACCAGTTATCAAACCAATAGTCCTTGCAGGAATCCCTCGAAGTCGCAGAAGATCCCAGAGTGACTCACGATGCACTGAGTTAAACGCCTTCTTGAGATCAACATAGGCTGCAAGCATCCCCTGTCGAAACTCACGTCGGCGTTCCACCAGGACACGAAGCGCTAGGATACGGTCTGATGTTGACTTACCAGGCGTGAACCCAGACTGCTGAGGTCTCTGATGCTTCACCAGATGACTGCGAATCCGTGTCAGCAATAGATGGGCAAGCACCTTGCCTGGTACGCTGAGCAGTGTAATACCACAGTAATTGTTGCAGTCCTGACGGTCCCCTTTCCCTTTCCAGATAGGGACGACCAGCCCCCTTTTCCAGTCAGGAGGAATGGTACCTGATTGCCACACGGCAGTCAGGACAGCATGCAACCCGCGGATCACGGCCTCACCCCCAGCTTTGAGGAGCTCCGCACTGATATTACAAACACCAGCTGCCTTTCCACCCCTCAACTTTGCTACAGCCTCTCTGACTTCGTCAAGAGAGGGTGCGGTTTCGTCAATGGGAGGATTGGCATCCACTGCCTGTAACCCAGTGGTGTGAAGCTGCTCAGTTGGAGGGTCACAGCCCCAGTGAAGTGAAGCCCCACAGCTACATATCATTTGCAAGTTACTTATCCATGCACAAGTACATACATTAATAATACATCAAAATGGTCTTCACAGCAATAGTATGAATTTTCCTTCATCGAGAAATCACGCCTTGCAGACATCCACCACTGTTTCCTCTTTTTCTTGTCCTTAGGCATAGTTATGAACACATTCTCTGGAGTTTTAATTGTGGTGTTTTTGCACATTGGCACAAAACAAGCATAATATGTTCTTTTTGTCTGGGACATGTTGAATGGATAGGTACTGCGGTCTGCTGAACCAAAACAAGCTGATCAGCTGATCAGGCGAGATCTGAGACTGTATATATATACAACTACTACGTCACAACCAATCACAGCGCGTTCTGCCGTGTTGTGATATTTTGGCCCCAAAAAAGCCATATATTTCATTTATGGTGCATTTCTCAGCAAAAAGAATATGAGTACAGTGATATGTAGCCAATATTGCATCCAAAGCTTCATAATACTCCGTGTTTTAGGTGTGTGTAAACGGGTCCATTGTGAAGACAACAAAAGAGAATACTATAAAAGCAATGTTCTGACGGGTTATGAATGGATGCTCAACAGACTGTATTTACTTAAGTCATATTTACCTTGTTGTAGCCTGAGTTATACTGGTGTGGTTCTGTCTCTATCTATATTCATCTTGTTTTTCCTTACATTAATGCACACTCCTTGCTACTATCACCTCTTCCTCCAGTCAATTTCAGGCATCTATGGGAAAATCTATATTTTTTGGTATTATTCAAATAACTTACTTTTATCCGTTTTTCCTTGTCCCCTCAAATATCTAGTCTCTTTCTCTGGTTGGGTGAGTGAATGAGTGCTAAACAAGTGAGTGAATGCGTGGGTGGGGAAATGAGTTAGTAGATGTGTGGGTAGATGGGTTAGAGACAGACAGACGATCAGACAGACAGACAGACAGACATGTATGTATGGGATGTATGAGCCACAAGAGGACACAGAAAGAAGCTGAAGATGACAAGATGCTTGAAAGATATTAAGAAGTTCAGTTTTTATTGGTTTATTGATGTGTGGAATGATCCAGACAATGAAACTGTAAATTCTAAGAGTATCCATGAGTTTAAAGCTAAGATTGATTAAATGAGATATGGAGACGGGACCCCACCAGTATAACTCATTTCCCGCATCTTACAACTTGGTAAATATACAACCCATTCTGTATAGGATCAGCCTAAGAACTGTTGCTGAATAGTTTCCAACCCATCACCCACACCATCCATGCACATAAGCAGTCAGTTAGAGGCCAGATTTTTTTATACATTTCAGAAACCTTTTAGCAACATGAATGAATGAATGAATATTTTGAATGGCAGGCAACATAAATGCAGAAATAGGCATGTAGCATGGTTGAATCATGTATGTATCTTCAAAGTTACCATTCAGTCGATCAGGACTTTTCAGAACATCAGCCTCTGTTTCAGTCTTGCAGTTATATGATTTTGAATAATGCACATGGTGACAATGGAAGCTTTATTATTATAGTTGTTCGCTGTGATGAAATATTTATTATGAATGGACTTCAAAATATTCTATTAGTTATCTGCATTTCTTGATGTTTCCCATAGTATTATTCCTGTAGAAAATATTATATGTACTTATGTATGCACATTTACTCTATATACTTGGAATGCATTATAAATCGTTATTAAGTGTACGTATTCTGAATCATATTTCCCAACAGAATACTGCAGATGAAATATTAGAGGTATATGGCAATTCTGTGGAGGTCCTTATCAGAACACTTGTGGCCATACCCGAGCAGGTGCAAGAAATGAAAATCTACATTAAAGCACCAGACTTTGTTCCTCCATTGTACTATAGAAGCATTAGGTACATCATCACTTACTACTGTAGGCCTAGTACAGGTGCGTCCCTCTCAACGCTGATACTCCTGTGTGACGGTCTTGCAGCGTGTTTGTGAGGGACTCCCGGGAATGTGTGGTGGTGGCTGCGTGTGGACAGTTCAGGACGCGGGACTGCCACCGTCTGGAGGTGTTCCTGCTGTGCCAGACTCAACCCATCATTGAGGCGTCCACCAAGATGAAATTTGGATGTTTTCAAGCTTCTTATCCTCAACTCAAAGGTGTGTCAGTGTTTTACCTTTTATGTCCTCCTCCTCCTCCTCCTCTGCTTCTTATGGACCAGTATGTCTGTTGCTGTTTGTTCTTCCTCCTTCTCTTTAGCCTCATCCTTATCCTCCTCCTCTCCCTCTCCCTCTTCATCACTATCATCAAGAGTAGCATTTAATGACCTGATGCCACAAAGGAATTGCTAAATAGTGAAAAAGACATGAGACCATACCATGCCCATGTACTAATCGATCGTCGTTCATTAGACGTCCAACTCAACAGGAACTACCGTATTTTAAGGCTTATAAGACGCTGCATCTTGGAAGATGCACCCTGATTTTGTAAAGAAATTTCTAAGACAAAAATGAAGTGTCTTTCTGCTGCTCTGTTCCCATGTGCGCTGCGCCAATCTGCCGAGGCGGAACGGCTCCTGCCAGTACCGTAGTAAACATCACAGCGTGAGGATAGATTAGTTGATTTGAATGTCTTATGGTATTTGAAATACTTGTAACAGGTAAGTACAGTCGACCCTCAATTTAACAGACTAATAGGGGGAGAAGTGGTCCCTTAAAGCCGATTGTCCGTTACTGCGAGGGTATTTTCCCAAGGGTGTGAAAATATAGGAAAAACGCATGTTGGGAGGTAAACAGTGACTGACGCTACATGCTGGATGGCACGCTCCTCCACGCTGTGAAATAAATGAGAAATAATCACAAACACAACCAGACCGTGTAGCTATGTTGGGAGGTAAAGAGTCAATCAATCATTGGGGGCATACGCCGGGGGGCGCGTCGCCTCGCCCACCCTACGATGCCACTCCCGGGGGTCACCACGCGCGACTCAACCGAGTCCCCATGCAGGCTCCTTTCCCATACCAAGCAGCTCTCGACAAGAAACATCAACTTACCCCAGCCACGAGCCTTGTGGGCGCCCCCTTGGCCTCCTCCACGCTGGATTGTCTCTTACAGATACAACCCGATGGGAAGGATCGGTTTCAGGGTAGCGTGCCACATACCCGTATAGCCGAAGTTGGCGCTGACGGACTATGCAGGTAATAGGCCTCGATTCAGTCTCATGGTGCAATCGCTGATTTGACACGTAATCATCCCAGCGATACCCCATGATTCTGCGAAGACACTTATTACCAAAGGCATCCATTCGTCTCTTCAAGTCACTATTTAGTGTCAATGTCTCACAACCATAGAGTAAGACAGGGATCACAAGCGACTTGAAGATCCGGATCTCTGTCCTCCTGCACAGGTACCGACAACGCCAAATACTCCCGCTGAGCGAGTCCATAACACCGTGGGCTATGCCAATCCGCCGTAAGACTTCTTGACGTGACCCACCGTCATTATGGACTGCGCTACCAAGGTATGTAAAACTTTCCAAGATCTCAATGTCCTTGCCGCACGCATGAACAGACTGTACTGTTTCATCTAGTAAGCCTCCAAACACCTGAACCTTGGTCTTAATCCAGGAGACCCCAAGCCCCAAAGGCTTTGCCTCCTCGTGCAGCGCCTCGAGAGCCATCACCAGCACCTCCAGCGACTCAGCAAAGATTACTGCATCATCGGCAAAAACAAGATCAGTGATCTTGGTGTTGTCGACGGATGCTCCACAATCACTTTGGTCTACAACTTTGTCCAATACCCAGTCCATACAAGTGTTGAATAGTGATGGGGCAAGGACGCACCCTTGCCTTACTCCTGTATTAACAGGAAAGAAGCTGGATACACCTCCCCTACACTTCACAGCACTCTCAGTCCCAGAATACAGACCAGTTATCAAACCAATAGTCAAATAGTCCTTGCAGGAATCCTGCGAAGTCGCAGAAGATCCCAGAGTGACTCACGATGCACTGAGTCAAATGCCTTCTTGAGATCAACATAGGCTGCAAGCATCCCCTGTCGAAACTCACGTCGGCGTTCCACCAGGACACGAAGCGCTAGGATACGGTCCGTTGTTGACTTACCAGGCGTGAACCCAGACTGCTGAGGTCTCTGATGCTTCAGCAGATGACTGCGGATCCGTGTCAGCAATAGATGGGCAAGCACCTTGCCTGGCATGCTGAGCAGTGTAATACCGCGGTAATTGTTGCAGTCCTGATGGTCCCCTTTCCCTTTCCAGATAGGGACGACCAGCCCCCTTTTCCAGTCAGGAGGAACGGTACCTGATTGCCACATGGCAGTCAGGACAGCATGCAACCCGTGGATCATGGCCTCACCCCCAGCTTTGAGGAGCTCCGCACTGATATTACAAACACCAGCTACCTTTCCACCCCTCAACTTTGCTACAGCCTCTATGACTTCGTCAAGAGAGGGTGCAGTTTCGTCAATGGGAGGATCGGCATCCACTGCCTGTAACCCAGTGGTGTGAAGCTGCTCAGCTGGAGGGTCCACCGTGAACAACTGCCCAAAGTACTCAGCCCAACGAGCCATCTGCCCATTCATGTCCGACACGAGGCGCCCATCTGCTGTTCGAATAGCACTCGACCGAGATGGAGACTTGGAACAGGGCTTCTTCAGGGCTCGGTAAGCGGGTCGGAGGTCATTAGCATTCAAATGACCCTCAACATCCTCAGCAAGACTCCTGACATACCTCTCCTTATCTCTCCCCAGGAGGGTTCTAGTCCGGCGTGACAGAGCCCAGCCAGCCTGGCAGCGCGACTCTCCTCAATTTTCTCCAGCTACTTCGTAGAGACAAAACCACGCCTTGACCTCGGGCGCTCCCCAATACACTCCTTGGCAGCCTGTAGAGTTTCACGTTTGAAGGTATCCCACAGTTCTACAGGGTCCTCGAGGGCACCGAGCACATCAAATAGATTTGAGACTGCCACCGCATACTCATGGGCACATGTCAAATCCTTCAGTTTCTCAAGATGAAAAGATGAAACACAGTATGGTTACCTCTTGAGATTTTTCTGGACTTGACATGAAGCTTAAGTGTAGCAACAACAAGTCTGTGATCTGTTCCAAAGAACTCAGAACTCCGGTAAACCCTGCAGTTCTGGAGGATCCTCCAACGAGTACTAACGAGGACGTGGTTGATCTCCTTAGCTACCCCTCCGGCATTACTATACCATGTCCAGCGGTGCAGCTCTGGTCTCTGATACCAAGAACCTGCAATTCTCAACCTTCTGGACCTTGCAAAATTCAGAAGCAGAGAACTGTTGGTGTTTCTGATACCGGAGCCATGGGGACCAACACATAACTCGTAGCCATCTCTCACAGTGCCAGTAATAGCATTGAAGTCGCCCAAGACAATGAGTGTGTCCGAGGACTGGTAAACAGTGATTGGCGCTAAATGCTGGATTTGGCACGCTCGCCCTTGACTGCTCGGGACTGGTATTAGGAGTTAGTAGGCTAAGTCTCCAGGCACGCCCATTACTGCTTGGTATGCTATGAAATATCATCATTCTAGGTGAATGTAGACATATAATTGCATTTTAATGGTTATTATTCATATATATAAGTAAAGATGAAAATACAAGGAAAGCGCTCATCCACGCCTGGCAGCGCGGCCGCGGCAGCAGCAGTGTTGTCGTTAGACATGTAAGATACATGTAGGGCTACACTCTGAGGAACTTTCATGTGTTGTTAAAAATGTATTACGCCTTTCCTATCCTTACTAGCATCAACATTGAATGTCACAGCATATTCTGTGAGTTTGTCCTTAGACTTGCGAATATCACTCACTGTTTGTTTCTTTACTCCATACTCGTCACACACCCGGGCGACAGAAACGTGATTCCACCTTCTTAATACATTCTAATTTCTCTGCAATACAGCACTTAGATTCACATGCTTTCTTTTACCACTTCCCTTCTCTTTCGATGCCATAATGACATCACTGCAATGAACAAGTCTAAATAAGCATAAAATACACCGAAAAACAAGCGAACACAGCTTAAACTGAGCTTGTAAACATGCGCTCTGACTGTCATAAACATGTACTATGCACTCCGACTGGCGGACACTTAAAGGCGCCGTCACACTAGCACATTTTCCATCGATGTCAGAGGACGAGGATGACGAGTTCCGACGAGCCAACCATGAACGCATCCATGCATGTTTTTAGCTAGTTATGCTTGTCTACGATTGACAATATACATAAGTATGTGTATAGCAGCGATAGCCTGCCTGGGTGTCGGAGCCATGTTTGTTTACCATCAACAAAAACACTGGAGGCGAACAGCTGTGTGTGTGTAACGCTGTGCAGTCTCCCGGGGTGGAAGCTTCGGCTAACACTAGAGGAGAGGAGAGGACCTACGAAGCGAAACTTAAGAGAAAGCGGTCACAAGAAGAAAAAGAAGTCAAGAAATTGTAATACGTACTAATATTCACTATTTTAACCCACATACACACCTTCTACAACTAAATCACTAGCAACACAGGCTCCTAACTTATATATCTTAATATCTAATACATTAAAACTCCTTAAAACCCAAGCATTCCAAAATAAAACAAAAAAAATTATGTTGAGTTGATGATTCGTGCGGCGATAAGCGGTCTGATATGCCATTCTTGCCCGCAAATTTGTCTCGCGAATGGAGTCCGTTAAATCCGAAGTCCGTCAAATCGAGGTCCGTTAAATCGAGGGTCGACTGTACTGAGGTTACATCATATAGATAGTATGCACTGACGTCACGAAGCTCCGCCCCGAGCACATGGCTGGGCCTTGCTGGCCGTGCGGTGATGTAAACAAAGGGCATTATTTCACCTGTAAACGCGGTACACTCACACTTACTAATCTCTTTTTTGAGGGCTGAGAAAGTGATTGATGGTGTTCATCTGTCAGACTATGTCCTCCAGATGTTGGACTCTGGATCTATTCCTCGTTACATTGAAAAATGTAAGGAAATAAGGAATATACAGGAGAACCTCGTTTATCCGGCACCCTCGGGGGGGAGTGCATGCCGGATAACTCATTTTGCCGTTGTTTTGAGAGTTACTCTTATGGAATCCCCCAAAATCCCTGTTTTTTTTTTTTTTTTTTTTTTTTTTTTTTTTTTTTTTTTTTTTTTTTTTTTCTATCACAAGGAACTGGCCAAGGGCACAACAAAAATGGGTAACACAAAGGCCGCTCAGTTGCCAGTCCCTATAAAGAAGACAGTCAGAGAATAAAATAAAAAAGTGGGGTGAGCCAATTTAGTTCGGGAGGTGTCTTGTTTCTCTTCTTTTGAAAAGATGTAAGTCATAGGAAAGTGGAAAAACAGAAACAGGAAGAGAGTGCCAGAGTTTATCAGTGGGGAAAAAAAAGAAAAAAAAAGAAAAAAAAAAGCCTGGGTCGATTAGTGCCGTTGTTTTGAGGCTGCCGTTGTTTTAAATGCCGGTTAAACGAGGTTCTCCTGTAGGTCCATATAACATACCGCGGCACAAATGGAAAGACATCACGACTCTGCTTGGTGGCGATCTTCCAGGCTTATTACGCCAGTGATATATACCACTATCTTGTGAGCTTGAAAAGTATATATATTATCACTCTACCCATGTCTACAATTCATAAAGAATGTCAATAGTCAATAATAGTAATTTTGCACTGCAAAAGTAGTAATAATAATGAGCTGTAGCTACTGTGTGCGTGAGAGGAGTGGTGACTGCGGTGTGAGGGAGCGGAGGCCGGAGAGAGAGCCTCGCTCAGTCACTCACATAAACATGTGTACTGAGGGTGGCGCGCTTGCTTATTGATGATGATATTTGATTGATGATGATATTTATTTAGTTAACGCTAATTTATGCATGGTGCTAATTCATGTATTAGAAAACGAAATATATCAATGGAAAGCTAATATAATTCCGCTTCTACTGATATGCTCCATGTTATAAGCTGTCTCATAATATTTTAAACGGCGACGAGTTTAAGTGAATTTTAAGTTCATGCATATTTCTTCAGTCTCATAATGGCATTTATTTAGTGTGTTTTACTGTTTTTATGTGATAATCTTATAGAACAAACATTTCCGAAGATAACAGTCTATCATTTATAATGATAAATGTATTTGGTAGGGCATAAATTACTATGGAAGTAAACTTTTTCCCCGGGTTCCTCGGCCAGCCTCACGGCCAGAGTCGCTTTGTTATTGTTTATCACATGATCATGACGTCACGTGCATACTATCTATAAGAGGCTGAATTGAATTAACCTAAGAAAAACCTAAGCTAACCTCCTACAACATTCGTCTAGGAAGTCGTATTTTTCAGGGTATTTTTTAGGGGAAAAAGTGAGTCTTATAAGCCGTAAAATACGGTAAGTGACTCACGGAGAGATGCCACAAAGTGCCTAACTTCTGATCTGTCTATAATTTTTGATTGGGGCAAAGCAAACTTTGTTTTGTTCAATGCTTCAAAAACCCAATTTCTTCACCTATCTACTCGACAAAACCAGATAACTATCCCCTCTTCCTCAATGACACTCAACTGTCTGCCTCTTCTGCAATGAACATTATTGGACTATCCTTTACTAAAAATCTGAACTGGAAATCTCACATCTCATCTCTTGCTAAATCAGCTACTAAGAAGTCAGGTGTCCTGTGGCATCTGTGTCCATTTTTTCTCCCTCCCAGTTGCTTGTTCTGTACAGGGGCCTTATCCGCCCATGTATGGAGTATGTCTCACATGTTTGGGGAGGATCCACTCATACATCTCTCCTAAACAGGGTGGTCAAACGTTTTTTGTCTCATCAACTCCTCTCCTCTGACTAACTGTCTTCAATCTTTTAATCACCGCCGCAATGTTGCTTCTCTTGCTCTCTTCTACCGTTATTTTCATGCTCACTGCTCTTCTGAACTTGCTAACTGCATGCCTCCCCCCCTCCCTGCGGCCTCGCTGCACAAGACTTTCTACTCATTCTCATCCCTATTCTGTCCATCATCCTAATGCAAGAGTTAATCAGTATTTTTACACTTTCATCCCTTTCACTGGTAAACTCTGGAACACTTCCTGTTTCTATTTTTCCACCTTCCTACGACTTTAATTTTTTCAAGAGAGAAGTGACAAGACACCTGATTTAAATTGGCCCACCCTTCTTTTTTTCATTCTCTTACTGTCTTCTTTATAGGGACTGCCAACTAAGCGGGCTTTTTGTTACCTCTATTTTTTTTTGCCCTTGGCCAGACTTTTGTGATGTAAAAATAGATATATATAATAAAGACTTAAACAAAGCATTGTAATCACCAATACCAGTTGATACTTGATGGGTGTTTGCGTAGTATTGCACTCATGCCATTTGAACATCATGATGACTATCACAGGCATAGTCTTCCTGGAATTAATAGTATGACATACATTTTTTAGCTTCACAACTCTAATTTTGATCCTAATGGTATATGGTAGCTTTTATTGGGGATGAGACAAGTGGTGTGTGAGCCTACATTATGAGGAGTATCATTGTTTTGCCACCAGATCACTTCGCTAAGGCTGGCCTCAGTGTCTTTAACAACAACTGGTCCAATGTGTATGATTTTACGCCAGTGGAGGGAGAGACCAACTGGAGCACCGTGACTCAGCCCTCTGCACTGCCCCGTTCCCTTCCCTTGCCAAGGAGTCAGCCCCTTGCCAGGTGATGTATAGTGTGTGGGGGAAGAGCTACTGTGTTGGTGTACTGAAGAGTGCGGGAAAGGCTGTGTTGATTGTGGAGTGGAGGGTGAGGGTGCAACGATGTGTAGTTGATGGTTCTTTACTACTGTAGAATATACAAGTAGTTGTAACAACACAAGATGGTTAGGGAATGACAAGATCATGATACCTGTTTGAGGATGGAGTGGGCTGAGATATGAAATCTTAGGTAGAAAATGTTGGCCTAGAGATGACTATAGATCAGGCAAAATTAAAGCTCAATGCCACAGTGTTTGCAGACGGCACTGTACTTTTCGCAGAGAACGAAAAAAAGATTTACAAAAACTAATAAATGAATTTGATAGTTTGTGTGAGGAGAAACATTGCAGTTAATATGAGGAAAAATAAAGTAATGCTATTTCAGAAAAGAAAGAGTGAAGTAATTGAGTTTGCAGATCAGTATAGAATGAGAATTGGGAGCCAGATGCAATGTGAAAGAATGTTAAATGATAGAATAATGGAAGAGGTAAATGAAATAATTACCTTGGCTCTTATTTTGTGCACGTGTGGAGGGAGGCGGTAGCAGAGTGGTTAGCGTCTCCGACTGGCGTTCTCGATGACCCGAGTTCGATCCCCGACGTTTGATTGCGAGTGCATCGGAGGACACAGGGGATCGAACTCGGGTCATCGAGAAAGCCAGTCGGAGACGCTAACCACTGCTACCGCATTCCTCCACACGTGCACAAAATAAGAGCCAAGGTAATTATTTCATTTACCTCTTCCATTATTCTATCATCCAACGTTCTTTCACATGAGCCTTTAATCACAGGCGTCACTATAAAAATCCTGCCTGCGCCACCACGGGTGAGGGCCAACCATCACAGCCCTCAATTGAACCTCCAGAGCCTACCATCCGAACTCTGGGTCACCACTGCCTACAGTCGCTATAGGCTCAAATGTAAAAAAAAACAAAAAAAAAACATATGGAAGCATGAAAACGGAGATAAGAGAGAGGGTCCTATTATGGTTCTATATGAAAGGAAGGTAATGGGATCTTTGTGTCACGTAATTAGAAAAAGAACAGTGAGTAAAGAGGCAAAGAAAACATTGAGGAATAGCATAATATTTTCAACAGTGACATATGCAAGTGAGACCTGGACATGGATTAAATGTCAGATGTCAAAGATTCATGCAGTGGAAATGAGTTACCTGAAGGGTGCATGTGGTGTGAGCAGAATGGATAGTTAGAGTAATGGGAATGTGCATAGAAGATTTGGTATGACTAGTAAGGGAGAGGGAGTTAACTGGTGTGGCAGAGATGGTGAAACACAGCACTGAGACACATGGAGGAGATAGATGAGAGTTAATTAAACAATATGTAGAATATATAAGAATAGAATAGATGCTTGAAGTATGAGAGGACGACATCCTATAAGATGGGAAGACCGAGTGCTGGAGTGTGTGAGTGTGAGCAGTGATGTAGGAGTGAGAGGATTGTAAGATGTGAGAATGAGTCACTTGGACAGGTGCAAATGAAGATTTCTTAGCTTTGGTCGCCCCTCTGAGGGTGTTTAAAGGTATAGGTGTCGCCCCTCTGAGGTTGTTTAAAGGTATAGGTGTCGCCCCTCTGAGGTTGTTTAAAGGTATAGGTGTCGCCCCTCTGAGGGTGTTTAAAGGTATAGGTGTCGCCCCTCTGAGGGTGTTTAAAGGTAAGGTGTCAGTGGTGACTAAAATAGACTTGCATGAATGTTCTGCATTTGTAATGAAGAGTGATGCTGATGGCACCAGCACAGATAGTTTAAAGAAATACAGGAAAATGTCAAAGGATATAATTATAATGAGTTGTGCATAGAGTAATTAAAAAATTCCTTCCAGTGTGGGACTAAGCGTGGAAGAAGAGGACAGTGTGGTGCCATACACTCTAGGGTCTCCGCTTTACCTGGGTCAGGAAACTGCCCTTGTCTTCCTGTTACATAACAGCGACCAACACCAGACAGCCACCACACTCATTGCGGCTCTTAGGAGACAGGTTGTGAGTACTCTGAATATCTTAAAATTAACTAGTTTCAACCACAGTTCTTGATTGTATAACTGAAGCACACTTGCTCAGGAATTATTTGACATAATGTTCCTGTTATATAGGTATGAACAGCAATGTTGCGATGTGTTGTAGTGTTTCTATTCCTTGGGGTTTCAGTTCCACATTTTGATGGACCTTAAAGAAAGATTAGATTTAAAGGCTTTTCTTCTCCATCCACACATGAGGCCAACTCCCAAACGTGTGGGATGGCACAAAATCCAGAGCAGTTTGTGCATACAAAGACCTTATGCAACTTGCATTTTATACATTCTATATTATGCAGAATAATTTTATGAAAGTTATATTCATAAAATTATTCTGCATAATATAGCATGTATAAAATGCAAGTTGCATAAGGTCTTTGTAGGTTTTTCAAAAGTTGTAAACTCTACAAATTTAAGTTTTGCATAAAATGAGCTTATATAAATAATCACATTTTACAGCAGAGTATATTATGCTAATAGTATACATTTCAGAGGCAAATATAAACTAGAATTGTCACTTAAGAGCACGGGTCTAGGCTTCCATCCTTCACCCTCATGGTCCTGTGACTCATTAGGCTGACCTGCTCCTTCACAACCCCTCTCAGGCTGACTGCAGAATCCAGTACAGCCGAGAGGTGAAGATGGAGGCTGTGGATGCTGTGCGGGTGTTTCAGGGCAGTGAGCACAAGGCAGCCGTGAGTCGGGGTCCAGTCATTGCCCTGCTGTGCCTGGGTGCTGGCATACACCGGGCATGTACCTCAGTGAGTGTCCTTCAGTAATGCATGCCTGAGTTTCAAGATGATTTATGCATCATTATCTTGATAAGTGTGTAACATTTTTGTGTATTTTGTTTATAGTTGGTGTAGTAACTCCAAGTTGATCATTATGGATGTAAACATTTTGACCATTTTTCTGAATTAGGAAATGAAACTGTAAGTGTCCAGGATGCATGTATAAAGGCTTGAATCAATCATGAGCGAGGAGAGTAAAATAGTATTTCAGTTTGGTCTTGATTTTCTAGAGATGTTGACACTCATATCTAAAGTCCACGGACTCCTATTGCATTACTGTAATTATCTAAGTCAGAGGGAAAAAGAGGGGTGAGATAGGGTAGATGAGCCGGGGAGGGGGGGTTGGCAAAGGACATGTCATGAGAAAAGGACATAACAAGTCTCACCCCCCCCCCTCACCCCATGAGCTTTTTGAGATCTGTCTGGTTTCTCTCGTAAGCAGCTCTACTTACTGTGTATGTATATATGTGATGGGCTAAAATCATGCCCTCCTTATTAGTTATATAGGCACAAGATAAATGACACAGTGAGGTCACATGTGGCGTGTTCATATTCGGCGACTAATCAATTGCTGCCATAATTCTCATTTGGTGATTATGTTCCCCCATTCAGAGTGATCCCAGCTATGGGTTAAATAGTCCCAGCTATGGGTTAAATAGTGGGCAGCCTGGGGTTAATCCCTACAGGGGGTTCTGCGTCCCTGGCCACGGTGAGCAGTAAGGCCAATCCCTGACATAGATTGGTTGGGGGGGGGTGGTTTGCAACCCTTCCCTGTAAAAACTAAGCTAGCCACAAACATGTTAAGAGGTAGAGGCCGGGGGCGCGGTAATCGCGCGGTAATCGACTCAGTGCATCGTGAGTCACTCTGGGATCTTCTGCGACTTCGAGGGATTCCTGCAAGGACTATTGGTTTGATAACTGGTCTGTATTCTGGGACTGAGAGTGCTGTGAAGTGTGGGGCAGGTGTATTCAGCTTCTTTCCTGTGAATACAGGAGTGAGGCAAGGGTGCGTCCTTGCCCCATCACTTTTCAACGCTTGTATGGACTGGGTATTGGACAAGGTTGTAGATCAAAGTGATTGTGGAGCATCCGTCGGCAACACCAAGATCACTGATCTTGTTTTTGCCGATGATGCAGTAATCTTTGCTGAGTTGCTGGAGGTCCTGGTGATGGCTCTCGAGGCGCTGCACGAGGAGGCAAAGCCTTTGGGACTTGAGGTCTCCTGGCTCAAGACCAAGGTCCAGGTATTTGGAGACTTACTAGATGAAGCAGTACAGTCTGTTCATGCGTGTGGCGAGGACATTGAGATCTTGTAAAGTTTTACATACCTTGGTAGCACAGTCCATAATGACGGCGGGTCACGTCAAGAAGTCTTACGGCGGATTGGCATAGCCCACGGTGTTATGGACTCGCTCAGCGGGAGTATTTGGCGTTGTCGGTACCTGTGCAGGAGGACAAAGATCCGGATCTTCAAGTCGCTTGTGATCCCTGTCTTACTCTATGGTTGTGAGACATGGACACTAAATAGTGACTTGAAGAGACCAATCAATGCCTTTGGTAATAAGTGTCTTCGCAGAATCATTGGGTATCACTGGGATGATTACGTGTCAAATCAGCGATTGCACCGTGAGACTGAATCGAGGCCTATTACCTGCATAGTTCATCAGCGCCAACTTCGGCTATATGGGCATGTGGCACGCTACCCTGAAACTGATCCTTCCCATCGGGTTGTATCTGTAAGAGACAATCCGGCGTGGAGGAGGCCAAGGGGGCGCCCACAAGGCTCGTGGCTGGGGCAAGTTGATGTTTCTTGTCGAGAGCTGCTTGGTATGGGAAAGGAACCTGCATGGGAACTCGTGCGTGGTGACCCCCGGGAGTGGCGTCGTAGGGTGGGCGAGGCGACGCGCCCCCCGGCGTATGCCCCCAATGATTGATTGATTGATTCAGAGTGACACCACTATTGCGTTCAGTAGCGGTTATCCCCCCCCCCCCCTCCTGCACCCTCCCTACTGAACTATACTGAACGCTTCACAATTTACATTGCTACCAAGATAGCAGCTGCCTAAATTTATCTCTGGGCGATTCATATTGTCGCAGAATAACTTTTTAATGGCCCTGTATTTAATGCAGCAAAGGTTACAGCAGCAGGACATGAAAAATTAAGGAGAATTAAGGAGCAGAAGCTTTCTTTACCCTTGTTTACATACCTTATTGTGGCGCAAGGTGGCAACTCAGTGGCGATTCACCTCCCCGGGCTGTAGTGCGAGGGTAGCTTGCGCCAGGCATACTTTATGGTGACGTCACTGAGCGCCTGCGTGTGCACGCGTGCACTTTGCCCTACTGAATGCACCCCTGGCAGGCTTGCCTGAAGATGCTATCAGTGATGGCTGAGTGCTCAGTGTACAGTATTACTGCATTTCAAGACCAGTATCAGTCATGTTTTAGTGAGTACAAGTACTATAATCTGTGCTGTTTTGGCATGTTTTAGTGAGTTCTTATTGTGTCGAGGGGCTAAATAGAAGTAACCATCGGATAATTCGGACTTCGGCTAATTCGGACCCAGGTCTCCCCCCAATTAGTTCAAATTAGAGAGGGTTTACTGTAAATCAATTTCTATATACTTCCGAGGTAACTAGTTTTTCCATTTCCCATAAGTGTTCAGTAGTGGAAGAGGTTTGAATAAAAAATTGGATCAGTGTCTGCATAAAAAAGTTTTCTTCTCTTTGTATTGCAGCACGTGGCGGGTGATGCAGCGGCCCACCTCATTCCAGACTCCAGCCTTGGCCTCAGGCAGATTGATGCCTTCTTCTCCTATGCCTCCATGAGCATGACCATGTGAATCCCTGCACCGCCAAGCACCAATGGACCAAGGCTGTGCCACAGCTGCTGATGATGATGAGGAGAATGTTGTGTAGGTGGAGTGGCCAAAACTATTTTTGTGTACGAAAATATTTGTGATAGTCATTTATTTTGTTTCGTTTCTATATTATTTGTTTATATATCTATCATTCTAAGTAAACTGCACACTTTCAGGAGTAGACACTGGTGTTGGAAACTCTTGGAATGACAACTGTTGCATGCTTTGAAGACTGACAAAGAGACGCTTACTATTTGCAAGGTAATGATTTATTTTCTTCATGCAAATGCAACGGTACAAAAAGTGCTATACTGGAGAGCACTGATTTGAAAGGTTTTAGGGAATGTGTGTAGGACACAGAAAACTGTACCCACAATACTGAACGAAAAAGAATTGTGGTTATGTAGAGGAAATCTCTTGTTCATTTATTATTGATTAGATTAATTTTAGGGAATCCTTCTTATATTTGTGTAATTCCTTTCCCAGTGTCACTGGCGTTGTTCTAGCAGCTATATTGTTATAACCAGATTTGAACAACAAATAATTTTTTAATGGCAAGTATAGTATAGGTAGTATAGTTGAACTGTTCCTGAATAATTATAGTTATTTTTATGTCATTGAGTGGTTAATCAATGCAGAGTTGTTTAGTGACTATATTCTTGAACAGAACTCTTGAATTCATCAGAATGTATAAATTTTAGCATTGATAGTCACAGGAAACATTCATGTTGTCGTGATGGCTAAGCAGTTGTGAGACACAACAGCACATTAAGGAATACACAGAAGGTAATAAGCAACCAGATATGACAACGTTGCTGCTTCTGCCACCACTGCTAAGGCACATCATTAGCCACACCGGGGCCAGGCACTTAGCAGGAACTAAACAGTGTTAAGTTTGAATAGTGAGAGCAGGTGCTCAAGTCACCTGTGTGTGAGAAGGGGGACCAAGTAGGCATGAAATGTATGTCTGTTGATGACAACTATCTTTGGGTGTACCTTGATATTTCAGTCACTCACAATCACTCGCGTTTGCACCACTTTGTGTTTTTAATAATACTGGTAATCATAACACTCCGTTAGAGCTAGTCTTTTCTAGTCAAAGCATTTTTAGGTAAGAAGCCTCTGAAATGTAATGATAATCAGTTTAATTGAGGTACTCTAGTGAGAGGGAAGCAATGGTTTGAAAAATGTGTATGTGTATGTGTGTGTGTGTGTGTATGTATTTACCTAGATACAGGGCCTGAGCTATACTCATGTGGTCCTGTCTCTGTGTCATCCTATTTATTAAGTTTTTCCATAAACTGATGTACAATTTTTCTGCTATCATCTCTTCATCTAGTCCAGGGGTCCCTAAAGTAGTCAATATTGACCCCCAGGGGTCATTGAGATCTTTCAGAGGGTTGATAAATGTCTTGACGTTCAAAAGGGGGTTAATAAATGCTTAGGTGGTCAAAAGGAGGTTGATATCGGAAAGTCAACTCGAGGACGATCAAACATTTGGCGTTGGTAGTTGATATTCGGACAAGTTTGATATAATATAGCATATATGTATATCTATATAATTATACAGTCAGGTCTTCACTTTCGCGATCAATTATTACTGCCATAGATGATGCAAAAGTGAAGATTGCAAAAGTGGTGAGATGACAACAGTAAACCTTCGCTTTTACGGACCTCGATATAACAAATTTCGGCTTTAACAAACTTTTACTGCCAGTCCGATATATGCGGGGATTTACTGAATAAATTTGGTAAATGCGAGGTTTTGTTCGGTGGCGGGCCAGCCGAACATGTACACGCAGATCGGAAGGTGGCCGTGAAAACAAAGCCGACCGGGCGGTGCGCGGCGGTGCACCGATCAGTCTTGCTTTGTCGGCCCGAGAGTAAACACCTCTTCTCACGTCCTCCCGTGCCTCACTATGTTGCCTGCCTCCCGTGCCTCACCACATATTATTTTAATTTCCCTGTATGTGTGAAGTATTTGTGATTGATTGATTGATTAAAGTTTTAAGGCGCCGCAACTGCGGGGTTATTGACGCCTGCTTACAAAAGATGCATGTAAAGTAAAACTAAAAAACTAAATTTAAGATAAAATAAAAATATTGAAAATTACGAAATACATAAAAGAACAAGAGTACATTAAAAACAATCATAAGTTAATATTAAAAACATCATAACTTGTTGAGAAGGCCAGCCTTCTCAATAAATGTATGGACTTCATGTCCCGGAGAGAAACACCTCTCCCAATGCCAGGGAGAGACGGTAAGCACCGTCCGACCCGCGACACCGGGACAAAAATTGCACACGTAGGTCCCCAAGACTGGGACACTCGACCAGCAAGTGCCGCACAGTTAAGGGGACCAAACAATCATCACAGTAAGGAGGGTGGCCCCCCTCCATGAGGAACCCATGAGTATATAGAGTGTGACCAATACGCAATCGTGCCAAGGCAGTCTCCCATCTCCGGGAGAGACCGCAGTAGCTCCAGTCCTCGATACTTTGGCGGATGGTGCGCAGTTTATTTTGCCCTATAGTAATCCAACGTTCTTGCCAACTTTTGTGAACTGATCTATGGATTGCCGAGCGTAGGTCCGTAGCCGGCACTGCAAAATGTGATAGAGCTGGTCTTTTAGCTGCAGATTTTGCCAAGGCATCAGCTTCCTCATTACCGGCAACACCTACATGTGCCGGTACCCGACAAAAGTTGACCGTCCGGCCTCGCCTCTTGAGCAGATAAAGCCATTCCAGGATGGCATTGACCAGCGGATGGGGAGAGTTAAAATTACATAGTGATTGAAGAGCACTACAAGAATCACTAAAAATTGTAAAAGAAACATCCGGAAGGGTAAAAATAATCATGAGAGCATATAAAATAGCACTTATTTCAGCCGTAAAAACAGATGAAACACTTGGAAGGCTGACGCCTTTGTTAAACGATGGGAATACGACACCGTATCCAACTCCTTCGTCTGATTTGGAACCATCAGTAAAGACAGGGACCGAACTCTGATGTGTGCAAAAGTGGTCTAAAAACTGGGCACTGAGTATTGGGCACTGAGTAAAACTGAGTATTTGTGATGGCTGCATGTTCGTAAGTATACAAACTTTCATTTAATGTAACAAACAAAGTTTATTTTACACGGAAATAGTGAACTTTCACCTCATATAATGAACAAAGTTTGTTATATGCGAAAAGTTTGGATCTCTCGAATATAACGAACTTTCGTATATAATGTCAGCCCTTCCCCCAATTGGTTCGTTATAGTGAGGGTTTACTGTACATGTAAAACGGCTAATTGGCTCCCGCGGTTCATTAGAGAAACGTTACTGGTCCCCTGCTCCCTACCCTCTCCTGTCCCCCCCCCCCTCTCTCTCTCTCCTCTCTCTCTCTCTCTCTCTCTCTCTCTCTCTCTCCTCTCTCTCTCTCCTCTCTCTCTCTCTCTCTCTCTCCCCTCTCCTCTTTCTCATCTTCGATTTTCTCTTTTCTCTCCACAACATCTTACCTTTTTCCCTTCTTTCTCATCTCCTTAATAGATTTAATTTTCACAGTCTTAACAGAGATGTTACATTGTTCCATTACTAAAAGCTGACATTCCGCTGAACAAGTTATGTTCTCCTTCTTCACACTCGGCATCACGTGTATTCCATTCCTTCACCTCTGCATGCCACGCTCAAGTCTTGACTGTGTGAACGAGTGCACTCCAGCGGGCTGTGACAGAGTACTGCTTAGACAAAACTGGCGCTGGTGGGGCCAAGTCCGGCAGCGGGGCTGTAGTAGCTCCGCGGGTGCTAGGGTAACGGCCCTTGTAGTATCCTGGGCTGCTGGAATTTTTGTAGGTGAGACACCCACTGCTGATGCACCTTGTACATCATGGTGAGGCCCACTACTTCTCGGCAGTGCTGGAGGCTTTGGAGTCGTGGTTCCTGCTCCGCACCACTGTCTCTGATGAGCCGCACCTCGTGACCCTGGACCTTGTCAAGGAGAGCCAGGTATTTGTTGGCCACACTGCTTCACCCAAGGTATGTGTATTTCATACAAGAGCGAACCTGCACCTTGTAGAGGATTTTCAACCCCTTGCAGTCAAGGAGCCATGAAATCCTCCTCAGGGATGCCAGCTTCCCCGAAGCCTCTCTGACGAGTCGCTCGATGTGGGCTCTGAAGGTCATTCTACAGTCGTAGGTGACCCCCAACACCTCCACCTCGTCCTGGGGCACCAGCATCTTCCCCTCAAAGATAAGGCGCAGGGCTACACTAGACCTGGAGACGTTGAGGAGCTGTGTTTTGTGAGGGGCGAATTTTACTTGCCACTTGTTGCCCTAGGCCAAGCCACGGTGCGGCTCAGCGTCGTGTTCATCTGGGCAGCAGTGACAGTCTCCTCCCCTGGGCCGTAGCTCTGCGTCAGGGTGAGATCATTGGCATAGGCCCTCTAGCTGGGGATTAAATTCAAGAGGTCATTAATATAAACATTTCAGAGCATGGAACCGAGGTAACTTCCCTGAGGGACACCTGTTCTGATGGACTGCAACTCAGACTCCTGCCTATTAATGACCACCTTTAGCTGCCTCTCTCTCAGGTAGTCGCTGAAGAGTTGAAGAAGCGGCCCGTCCACACCTGCAGCTTTGTGATGAGTGCTGTGTGCAACACCCGGTCGAGAGCCACGATGGCAGTGGCCCTCCCTTGGTCCAGGGCTGCGGTCCACTCCGAGGATAACAGCAGATGCAGGTCTGCAGCTGACCTGTCTGGCCAGAACCCAAACTGCTTAGTGTTGAGCAGGTGGTGCCTCTTAAGGTGCTCAGTGACTTGAAGCCACAATAGTCTCCAGAACCTTAATGAGCACCGGCAGCAGGGACACGGGATCGTAGTTTTTGGCTGCAATCCTTGCATTTTTCTTATGCACCGGGACCACACTACCAACCTTTCATGCTTTTGCCACCTACTGGTTCGTAGGGAGTGGTTGAATAGTGTGGCGAGTGGACGCGCCAGCTCGTCGGCACACTGGCGGAGCAGACGTGGGCTGACGTTATCCGGCCCCACCGCCACCGTACGTCCAAATTTAAAAGCAACGCTTTCACTTCCGCCTCACTCATCACCACTCTCACAAATTTATCACTGACTATTTCTGGCAGTGTAGGAGGCTTTCTCCCAGGGTCAGGGACGCACATCTTTTCTGTGAAGTGCATGGCCAGGAGATTCGCCTTATCTCGGGCAGTCTGAGCCACACTGTCCCCGCAGATGAGGGGAGGGACAGTGTTTCCCCACGACTCACCCTGTTGCTCCTTGACAAGGCTCCACCTCATACGCTCGGTTGCCTCTCTGTGCCTTTGTCTGTTCTGGGCTGCTGTTGGATGCCTCTTGAAGGCAAGCCAGGCGCGGTATTTGGCGTCAGAGGCAGCGCGACACTCTGGTCCAAACCAAGGCTGATCAGATGTCTTGGTTTTGTGCACTGAGTTCGGCACCCAGCAAACCTGTAGGGCGTGCTGGTCAGTGTCGCCGCGCAGCACGTCCCCCCAGTCCGTCCTACTCTGGATGGACCTCAGAGCTCCCCAGTTGGCAGCCTCCCACCTCCAGAGCGTGCGGGAATGAATCTTCTCACGTGGCCTCTTGAAGTGGATCTTTGTGAGGACAGTCACGTGGTCTGAGGTGCCCACAAAGTCAAGAGGAAAACACTGAACAGTGTGGGGAGAGAGATCCGTCACCACAGGATCAAGGGACGACCCAGGGCTGTGGGTAGGGAACGAGACATAATTGTGCAGATCATACACAACTAACAGCGTGTTGAAGGCGTCATGCACTACGTTTGATTCAGGCCACCAATGATGATTAGATCTTCACACTGGTTAGCTGTTATCATAGTGTCAAAGTTCACTGTCAGGAAGTCCAGTAGCACTGTGGCCTGCAAGGGGGGGCGATAACACCCAACACATAGCAAACCTTTCCCATTATTATCTATTATCTTCAGTGTGAGTAACTGAAGGCCCCTGGGCACGGGCACGGGGGACTCAATCACCTGTACGTTAAGAGTTTCCTTGTAACAGAAGGCCACACCCCCGCCTTGAGGCGAGCGATCCTTCCTTAGTCATACCGAATATCCCTGCACGCGGGCATAAGACTCGGGCACTTTATCGTCCAGGAAGGTTTCGCACACAAGCACTATGTCGGCCCGGTTCTTAGAAATAACACTGTGAGTCAGCTCACCAACATTGGTGTGGAAACCCTCTCAAGTTAGTCGAAATAATTCTCACCTCACTGTTGTCTGTTTTGTAGCATCACCGAGGGGTGCTGCGGCGCGGCTCCATAGTGGAGGGCGTGGGTGGGTCTCTCTCTCTCTCTCTCTCTCTCCTCTCTCTCTCTCTCTCTCCTCTCTCTCTCTCTCTCTCTCTCTCTCTCTCCTCTCTCTCTCTCTCTCTCTCTCCTCTCTCTCTCTCTCTCTCTCTCTCTCTCTCTCTCTCTCTCTCTCTTCTCTCTCTCTCTCTCTCTCTCTCTCTCTCTCTCTCTCTCTCTCTCTCTCTCTCTCTCTCTCTCTCTCTCTCTCTCTCTCTCTCTCTCTCTCTCTCTCTCTCTCTCTCTCCTCTCTCTCTCTCCTCTCTCTCTCTCTCTCTCTCTCTCTCTCTCTCTCTCTCTCTCTCTCTCTCTCTCTCTCTCTCTCTCTCTCTCTCTCTCTCTCTCTCTCCTCCTCTCCTCTCTCTCTCTCTCTCTCTCTCTCTCTCTCTCTCTCCTCTCTCTCTCTCTCTCTCTCTCTCTCTCTCTCTCTTCTCTCCTCTCTCTCTCTCTCTCTCTCTCTCTCTCTCTCTCCTCTCTCTCTCTTCCTCTCTCTCTCTCTCTCTCTCTCTCTCTCTCTCTCTCTCTCTCTCTCTTCTTCTCTCTCTCTCTTCTCTCTCTCCCTCTCCTCTCTCTCTCTCTTCCTCTCTCTCTCTCCCTCTTCTCTCTCTCTCTCTCTCTCTCTCTCTCTCTCTCTCTCTCTCTCTCTCTCTCTCTCTCTCTCTTCTCTCTCTCTTCTCTCTCTCTCTCTCCTCCTTCTCTCTCTCTCTCTCTCTCTCTCTCTCTCTCTCCTCTCTCTCTCTCTCTTTTTTTTTTTAATGCTAATGCTGTCCTCCCATTGGGGATCAACGTCTCCTACCCACATCTACTCATGCTTATCCTTTTTATCTTATTTGCACCAATTTCTTTGAAAATTCTTTACATCTATATTTACATAAAATCATCATTATCATCATGAATGTCAATGATAATTATAATACATAATAACAACTATAACAAATGATAATGAAAATATTATCATTATTATTATTCATAACATTGTCATCATTATCATCATTTATACTGTCAGAATTACACACATGTCTAGATACAGTAAACCCTCTCTAAATCAGACCTCTATATTCCGGATATCAGATAAATCAGACTCTTTCAGGGCTCCGGACACCTATTTATAAATCGGACATAAACCCGGATTATAAGGCGGGAATCCTGACACGTGTGCAGGGCTCCTCGCGGCATCCAAACACACTACACTTCCCCACTCCATGAGTACCCCCCACCCCACCCCCACTGCGCTACCCCCTCATCCCTGCTGGCTTGCCACTACCGGCTACCCCCTCCGTGCTCGGATATCTTTGTCTAACTCAGAGAAACTGTTTTTTCAACCGTTTCAATCTGTTTTTGTTAATCCGAACTTTCGGAAAGCCTGAATGGGGTCCCCCCCTAATTGGCCCAATTTTTAGAGGGTTTATTGTACTTAAAGTGTTTTTTCTCCCCCAGTGAAGCATGATATGCTATATAGTCAAGCAAATAAAACTTCATTGATTGTATCCATATATGTGATGATGGTTTTATGTACACATCAGAATGCTTTATCCCAACATCACTATATTTTCTAGGTATTATGGATAACCTAGGTTGTGACTGTGTTTACCATTTCGATAAACTAACTTATCTTTACAGGAATCTGTCAATCAGTTAATTTTCTATCCATAAGTTGTCCGTCCAGTGCCTCACACCTTCAGATGAATTATATTTTTCAGTAGATGTACTCAAATGCACTGTGATATTATGCTGCTCATGCACTTTGCTTTAAGGCAATTGTGTCTGCTATGCTACTATTAAATATCCGTCCTTCTATTGATGTTTAAGATTTGGTCCTACCCATCCATGTACTTGTATTTTTTGTCAAAGGATTATTTGGCAGTGTTTGCAGTGCTCTTGATTCATGTAATGCTGCCTCACCTGAACACCAAACACATTTAAGCCTGAACCAAGGGAGAAAGGTCCAGGAAGACTTCTAGGACTAATGGAATACTTTGATGTCTGAGCATTCCATTATTCTTAGTGAGGTCTTCCTGGGCGAGGTTTGGGTGGTGGTACAATGTTGGCTTGAAGATGGCAGCCAGCAGCAATGAAGGCATAACGGTACCCTTTGATCGTTCCACATGTTCATATATGTCTTTAATTTTAACATTTTCCTCCTTAAGAACAACTATATGAGTCTTCTCCTTTTTGTAGTACCGTCAATCCTGTTTGATGTCTTGGGTGTCACTGGGGGCACAGAAACACTCGTGGCACAACATAGAGGACAAAGTCGGGGCACTCGGACACTCTCCCTCCAGCCAGCAATAGAAGTACTACATAATATAATTGTACAAAAGCTTGTAGAAGAGTATAGGAATGAGAATGTGATTGTGATGGAAGACATGAATGACCACATTGGTGTGTTAGAAGAGGAAGTGAATGGAAATGGCCAACTGCTGCTTGACTGCAAAGGAGAATGAATTATAAACTTTGAATGTAATAGTAAATAGTAAATAGTAAATAGTAATGTAAATAGGTGAAGGAAGAGTGACCTGGAGCGGAAGGGAGAGTGAATCTGCCATTGACTTTATGTTCGTGAATTGGAAAATTAGGAAACGGGTAAGAAGTATATGTGGGTGTATGACGAAAGAACAATTGATGTAGCGAGTGACCGTAGCGTCATGGTAATGGAGTATGAGTGTTTGAAGGAAAAATAGAGTGAATGCAAAAGAGGAGAGGAATGGACGATGGAAGCTTAGAGATGCAGACTGGGATTATTTTAGAGAAGTGATGAGTAATGAGGACTGGAAGCTGGGAGATAATGGTTTGAGGGCTGAGAGAGGTGTGGATGAGCTGAATGAGAGATTATTAAGGAAGCTTAAAGCAACAAAGCTGCAGAAGAGAGTATAGGCAGAACAAGTAAGAGAGCAATAGGCAGGGTAAGAAAGAGTTGGTGGAACAATAAGATTGATAAGGCCAAGGAAAGAAAAGAAACAGTCAAATAAGAAGTGTAGGAGTCTGAGAAAGAATAGGTCAAACAGTGAGTCAGAAAGAATAGAATATGAAAGGGCATGGGAAGAGTATAAGAGTAAGTAAAAGGAGGTGAAATGCATGGTGAGGAAGGAGATCAAGAATTACAGGCGAATAGCGAATATGTGACACAGTATGCAAATTTTCTGTGGTGTACTGAATGAAAGGCTGTGTGAAGTAGTGGAAAGGAAAAAAAGTGATGGTGAAGAGCAGAATGGATTCAGAAAAGACAGTACAGATGAGGACAATATGTATGGACAATATGTATGGGGAGGCAGTAGCAGAGTGGTTAGCGTCTCCGACTGTCGTTCTCTGTGACCCGAGTTCGATCCCCGACGAAAACCTAAACCTTTCTGTACCTGTCGAGTGGCCTAAGAACACCCACATGCCCTGCCCATTAACTCTGCCTTCGATTGCGAGTGCATCGGAGGACACAGGGGGGCGGCATGAGCCTCTAATCACAGGCGTCACTATAAAAATCCTGCCTGCGCCACCATGGGCGAGGACCAACCATCACAGCCCTCAAGTGAACCTCCAGAGCCTACCATCCGAACCCTGGGTCACCACTGCCTACGGGCGCTATAGGTGTAACGAGGGAAAATGAGTCAATCCCGTGACTCACGATTGACGGAAAATTTACACAAAGTAGTGAGCGTAAGTAATATATAGCCATTTGGTAAATAGCAATTTTTCTTCACTCCTCAGTCCCAAATCATTTGGATAATTGTATTCATCCATATGTTCGTAGTCACTTGTGACGTCACTGCAAGAAGGCGAGGAAGGGATCAGACAGGCGTTCTCTCTCTCTGTCCAACCTTTGCACTGACTTGTCGGGGTAGGGAGGCGTTCCTGGTAACCCTTTCTAAGGTATGTGTTTGACGTCCTACTTATAAGGATATCTTGTGCATTGATTAGTTCATGACAGACTTTAACTTGTATTGTTTATACAGGGTTTTCTTAGGAGGTGAGCAGAGTGACGAGACAGCGGCTTTGTGGGAGGAAGCCAGTGGAGCACGTGGCCCATGGCGAGTGTTGGAACCAGCTGAGTGGCAGCAGGTGGTGTAGCCGTCCAGGACAACATTATTAAGAGCTAAGGCCATGCTTCGTACTGACTGAGTTTATGTAGAGATAGGTATATTACCTAGTGACAGTGGTTCAGAACTTTTGTGATTATGTTAAGCCGAAGTGAGAGTTAAGTTGGTTTGGTACCGTTATTGTTTCGTGTTTTCGGAGAAACCCTAGAGTGGGAATGTGATTACTTATATCTATACATTGATAATTATAAAGAAACCCTGTTAACGAGTCGTCCATTTAATTCAGTTACCTTCATATATTCTCTGGATTCTAAAAAAAAAATTCCCACTTAATGTGGGTGGTGGCAGCGTAATCTCCAAGTTTGTTGAGCCCTTCAAATTAATATCTAGTGAAAGGGGGGCACTACATAGGTTACATATGTATAAAAAAAAAAAAAAAAAAAAAAAAAAAAAAAAAAAAATTATGTAGTGCATTAAGTGATTGAGAGAGCCAGGAAGGATGTAAGAAAGAAATATCTAGTCTTTCTAGATATTGAGAAAGCGTATGACAAAGTGGATAGGAGAATGCTCTGTAAGGTATTGGAGACGATTGGCATGAGCGAGAAGATTGCTAGAATAATAAGCAGTATGTATGAGAACACAGGCCAAGTTCAGTGTAATGGCTAGACATTTTATATGCATTCAGTCCCCATATATGCGCTTGGCGCCAGGCTGTTGTCCCCGCTGGCGGATGCTAGTTAATGTTTTTCTGGTGGCGGGAAAGGATTCCAGTCTGTGGGAGGGGTTTTAGGCTCATAGTTGCCTCCCCACGAGTAGCGGGGTGCGCTAGCAGAGACACCCGAAGTAAATTGCATGTGGTGGCTGATAGGAATTCAGGCATGCATAATAAGAAACAGGGTATAGAAAATATGTTTAGATGAGCCGAAGTGGCAACGCGCCACCAGCCGCCATCTTGGAGGATCCAGGTCGACCTGGGTCGCTCATTCTATTGCAGGTCACGGCCACGACTACACCTCCCCCAGCCGAGGACGTCTTCTGGACCTCTCGCCACCTCCTTCCAGTTCCTCGCTTGTCTGGAGCTTGTCCTTGCTGTCGTACGCAGAGGGCGAGTCATACCGCGAGGAGAAGGAGGGTTTGGTTGGGGTAGACGTGAGTTGGGAAGAGGAGTGCGTGGAGACTGGCGACCACGTGTGTATACCGCCACGAGGACAAGGCCACAGGTTCCTCGGTAAAAGCGTGAGATAATCCATAACCCCTTGTATCTATTCCCCAGCCAGATACCAGACAGTAGTTTATCGTAGGCGTATGTAGGGAAGATATTTAGGGCGTGATTGAGTGGATGAATCTTGTGTTGGGGGTGCTATTTTTGTTATGTGTAGATCTTGTAAATAAACTAGATAAGGTGTTTACCAAGTGTTTATTGTTTACCCTGTATGTAGTCCTGGACTGATAGCTTCATAGTGAGTCAAACAAAGAACCCGAAGGTGATTTAATTATTGAGAGGTAAGCGAAGTCTAAGTACAATAAAACCCCCAGTAAAAACCTTAATCTTTACAAGTGGAGCCCACACACAGGGACTCATTCTTGCTAGTCCAGGAGTACACAGGGTAATTTATTCTAGACAGCAAGTAGCACCGCCATCATGAGTATTCAGAGATATAAGGAAGAGGCGGAGTCGATAGGCTACGTGGAGCCAAAAGAAATACAAGAGTATGTTCTCAGTAGGCAACGTGAGGATAAAGAGAGAAAAGATAGGGAGAGAGAGAGACAGGAGAAGGCAAGAGAGCGAGAGAGAGAGTGGGAGAAAGAGTTGAAGGAAAGAGAGGAGGAGAGAGAAGATAGGGAGAGAGAATGGGAGAAGGAGAGAAGATAGGGAAATTGAGAGACAACATAGGCAGCAAGAGAGGGAACATGAGTTGGAAGTGTTACGAGCAAGTAACAACGGGGGAAGAGCGCCGACAGTTATGAACCGGCCTAAAGTAAAACTTCCGATGTTCAAAGAAAGCGATAGGATTGAACACTTCATAGGAAGGTTCGATGATGTGGCAGACCTTTTGGAATATGACGAGATCACACGTAGACTTCAGTTTACGACCTTGTTTGAGGGTAAGGCACTCGAGGTTCTCTATAGACTGGATAAACATAGCCGTGACTATGGTCAGATGAAACATGCCCTCTTAAAGGCATATGGGCTGAGCACTGAGCGCCTTAAGCAGCAGTATTTTGAAGCTCAGCTGCAGGAGAACGAAACTGCCTCACAGTTCGCTGTGAGAATCGCCGGGAATTTGCGAGACTGGCGCGAAAGTGATGGAGCTGAGGAAGATTGTCGAGGGCATCAAAGATTTAATTCTGCGCGCTCAATTCTTAAAGTCATGCCCGGAAGCGCTAATCGCGATGTTGAAAATTGATCGGGTCAATCAGTTGCCTGAAATGGGTAGAGTCGCCGATGCGTATTTTGAGGCATATGCGGAAAAGGCTGAGCCACCGAACGTAGTTTGGGTCGAGGCTGCAGTTACGCCAAGGGAAGACGATAGCTCGCCACGACGGGATACGGCGACGCCAGCCCGTAAGACTGAGCCCACATATAGTGCCCCAGTTGTAAACCCTCGTCGCTTTCAGGCAAGCTATAGGCCAGCACAAAGGGAAACTGGAGGCCGTGGAGTAAATCTCGAAGCGAGTAATACCCGACGGCACAAAAATGGTGCGGCCGTTCACAAGGAGCCCCACTGCCCACTCCACAAACAGTATACAGCACCGAAACCGGTATATCGCAATTCGCCGAGCCACAAAAGGCCGCGGGACGATATTCCACGGAGAAAGGTAGTTCGTCAGGTAATGGCAACGGCCGTCATGCACGAAGCAAAGTTCGGGGATGAGGTAAACATGGATTCTCCTGCTGACTTCGAGAACAGCGAGGCCGTCAGGAGGGAGGTAGAGACAGATCCTTCACTTGAGAACGTGCGACGGCATTACTGCGAAGGAACGGTCAGAACAGTGCGCGGTAATTATACGAGCTTTGTAGAGCGAGATGGTAATTTATACCGCAAGTTCATAACTCCCTGAGGCCAAAAGAGATTTCAATTCGTCGTGCCTGAAAAATATCGCTATGCCGTATTCGAGTTAGATCACTGCGATGCCACAGGTGCCCACTCGAGCAGGAAGAAAACGTGGAAACGTATCGCCGAGAAATTTTATTGGCCAGGCATGGGCCATGATTTGAGCAGATGGGTGCATTCCTGCGGTGTGTCAAAACACGAACGACAGCGACATAAAGCGGTATGAACCTCACGAGTACAATGAGGAACAGATGGGGTGTTTGTAGGGTATAAGAGCCCACTCCCCTCAGAGTTAGGGAGAGGACTCCAGGGCTGCGCCTTGATAGGCCACTTTAGGGGATCCTCCACGGCGGCATGTTAGACTGGATTAACAATTGCATGATCCACTAATATTTCCCTAGCATGGCACGGGTGCATGTATTTAGGAAATCATAGGCAGGTAGACAGGATTGAATTTTTGTACACAATTGTATACGTACCAGATTACATTCACCTGTACCACCTACACTATGTATACCCTACGCCACATAACACTTGTTGGTAATTAAATGTGACGCGTCTTGACGTCCAGTTTGGGTCCGATACAGGGTTTGCTAGAAACTTTGGAGTTTTTATCCCCTAGACTTTGAACTTAACGTAAATGCGGGGTTTTTCCCGCTCATTGGTTACAAGCAAAACCCCTGTAAACGGTTTAAAGTACACACACCACAGAGTGTCTGGATGTGTGACTGACTTATTTAGGTCGGATCTAATGAATTAGATAATTTACATTTAACCTGCATGATGCTATAACATGTTCAGGTAGTCGGGAAATTCTTTCTGCGGAAAGAATTTTATCTAGATAGGGCGAATGTAATGGCTAGACATTTTATATGCATTCAGTCCCCATATTTGCGCTTGGCGCCAGGCTGTTGTCCCCGCTGGCGGATGCTAGTTAATGTTTTTCTGGTGGCGGGAAAGGATTCCAGTCTGTGGGAGGGGTTTTAGGCTCATAGTTGCCTCCCCACGAGTAGCGGGGTGCGCTAGCAGAGACACCCGAAGTAAATTGCATGTGGTGGCTGATAGGAATTCAGGCATGCATAATAAGAAACAGGGTATAGAAAATATGTTTAGATGAGCCGAAGTGGCAACGCGCCACCAGCCGCCATCTTGGAGGATCCAGGTCGACCTGGGTCGCTCATTCTATTGCAGGTCACGGCCACGACTACACCTCCCCCAGCCGAGGACGTCTTCTGGACCTCTCGCCACCTCCTTCCAGTTCCTCGCTTGTCTGGAGCTTGTCCTTGCTGTCGTACGCAGAGGGCGAGTCATACCGCGAGGAGAAGGAGGGTTTGGTTGGGGTAGACGTGAGTTGGGAAGAGGAGTGCGTGGAGACTGGCGACCACGTGTGTATACCGCCACGAGGACAAGGCCACAGGTTCCTCGGTAAAAGTGTGAGATAATCCATAACCCCTTATATCTATTCCCCAGCCAGATACCAGACAGTAGTTTATCGTAGGCGTAGCCTATGTAGGGAAGATATTTAGGGCGTGATTGAGTGGATGAATCTTGTGTTGGGGGTGCTATTTTTGTTATGTGTAGATCTTGTAAATAAACTAGATAAGGTGTTTACCAAGTGTTTATTGTTTACCCTGTATGTAGTCCTGGACTGATAGCTTCATAGTGAGTCAAACAAAGAACCCGAAGGTGATTTAATTATTGAGAGGTAAGCGAAGTCTAAGTACAATAAAACCCCCAGTAAAAACCTTAATCTTTACATTCAGTCTGAGTGACCTAGAGACTGGATGGGTGAATAGTAAGAGAGGAGTAACACAAAGCTGTGTCCTTTCCCCTGTACATTTTAGATTATAATTATGTTGAGGAAATGGCAGTGAGAGTGAAGTGTACAGGTTTGGGCGTGAAAGTTGGAGATGATGTGTTGAGTGTATTCTGTATGCGGATGATGTGGTGATCCTTAGTGAAAACCACAATGAACTACAAGAGATGCTGAATGCTGTGACTGAGTATGGCAGGGATTTCAACGTTAGGTTCGGTAAGGAGAAGAGTCAGGTGTTGGTGGTGAATGGGAATGACTGATGACAGGATTTGGGTGGTGGGTGGGAATGAAATAAAGAGAACGAAAGAGTGCAAGTATCTGGGTATTTGGTTGGATGAGAAAGGATGTGAGAAAACTAAGCATGAGAGGATAGCTAGAGCCAACCAGTGGGTTGGACGGGTAGGCAGTGCGGCAAGATGTCGGACCAACAAGTATGAAGTGGTGAGAGGACTATGGAAGGGTGTGGCAGTCCTTAGCATTATGTATGGCCTGGAAACAATGGTGTGGTCTAGGAAGGAGTTGAATAGAATGGAAGTAGTAGCTACAGATCGAACAAGGCAGGCAGAATAGCATTAGGTGCCAATAGGTATGTGGGAGTGGAAGCGATCAGAGGAGACATGGGATGGAGCACGTTCAGAGAGAGGATGGCAAAGGCAGGACTGAGGTACAGAGCTAGACTGCAACGAATGGATGACAGCAAGTGGGCAAGTAAGGAATTGGGACTGGAATATGTATGGGAAGTGGATAAAAGACTCAGTAAAAGTGGAAAGGTGGACAGGTGAACTGGGAATGTTTGTGACAGGAGTGATGAGACATGAGAGTATGGCTGGGTGCAAACGGGAAATAAATAGGAGAGTGGAAGAGAAAGGGAAGGAAGAATGGCTGAGGGGAATGAGTGAGAAATCAACACTGGAATGGTAGGCTACAGAAGAAAGGACAAGCCACGGTATGAACGTTTCAATGATAGTGGCTATGGAGGGGATTTTCTCTTCAGAGCCAAGACAAAGTCGCTGGAGATAAATTGGGGTATGTACAGGTGGAAGAATGATGTTAGCAAGATGGGTGTGATGTGTGAGACAGGAGTGGGTGAAACTGCGGAGCACTTGATGCTGGAATGTGAACGGTATGAGCATCCTAGAACAAAGATGTTAGAGGTAGTGGTAGGAGAGGTCGGAGTGGAAGAATGGCGAGAGATGAGAGACAGGAGTGTGGATAGGCAGATGGAGTACCTGCTGGGGTTGTGTGCTGAGTGGAGGAGTGACAGTCGTGTGGCTGAAAGTGTAAAAGAATTCTTGGAAAATTCTTGGAGAGCACGCATGAGAGAGAATTAGAGGCAGGGGGCCCCTCAGTGATGGAGACCCCGTATGAATGTAATGCACATAAAGGAATGAGGGAGAAATGAAAGCCCTAGCTGTGCTTCCCCCGTTTTGCTTCTCTCCCAGCAGATTATGTGAATTTGAGAACACCGGACCAAAGGCTTCACCAGCAGCTTCCGCTGGTGAACTCCCAACTCAAGCTTAAGCTCATCCAAACACAAGAAGAAGTGCTCTCTCTAGACTCCATCTTCCAATGTTATACAGCGTTACTGCTGCCCTGAAACATGTTACAGGCAACTATGAGACATTTGTTATTTCATGATCATGAGATTTGTTAGATGCACTGGCAAATACAATGCCTACACTGGCTGCAAATTGTGCCTGTTAAAACTAATGTTCCCAGCCTGACTGATTCACTTTTTTCCTTGACATGGTTATTCTAAGCTTTTGAGTATCTGTTACTGGCTGTCAATATCCTTGATGTTGCCCGTCACATGTTTCAGGGCAGCAGTTAAGCTGTAAAGCCAGTGTGTATTATTATAAGTTTATGAAACTGTCACCGACGGTGGAACACTCGCCAACGCAGCAATTTTCGGCGACTTTATAGAGGAAAAGGAAGAATTAAGGGTAATTATTATTTTTATTGTCGTTTCCTATTTTTTTCCTAACAATTGATAGTTTGGTTATAATGGACGAGGACTTCGCGGTCGTTTTCAGAGACACCGACTATTTTTGGTCAATTTATAGTTTCACCCAACCAACGATTTTCTAATGCGCCTTATGTTTTTCTGGTGTGTTTTTATGTGTTTTGAATGAATCTGCTAACCGTTTCTGTCGCATTTTTTTTTTTTTTTTTTTTTTTTTTTAAATGCAAAAATGACAAAAAAAACAAACAAAAAAAATGAACCTAAACCTAACCTAACCTTTACCTATACCTAACCTAACCTATACCTAACCTAACCTTTACCTAACTTTATAAAAAAAAAAAAAAAAAAAAAAATAAATAATAATAATAATAATAATAATAATAACTAGGTATCCTTTATCTACTACCTAAAAAAAAAAAAGTTGCGACAGAAACGGTTAGCAGATTCATTCAAAACACATAAAAACACACCAGAAAAACATAAGGCGCATCAGAAAATCGTTGGTTGGGTGAAACTATAAATTATCCCTATTTTTTCCTGGCCTACAATAGGTGCTTTTTCTAATGGAGATAGTTTTATTTTGCGCAAACCCAGTTTAAAAAAAAAAAAAAAAAAATCCGAATTTCATGATACCGTTTCTATTAAAAACACTGAATCTCCATCGGAAAAAGCACTAAAACTTGGCCGGGAAAAATAAGTCAGGGTCTTATAGGTTTTAATGAAACCTAACCTAACCTTATAGATTTTTATGAAACCTATAAGGTTAGGTTAGGTTTCATTAAAACCTATAAGGTTAGGTTAGGTTTCATTAAAACCTATAAGTTTAGGTTAGGTTTCATTAAAACCTTTAAGGTTAGGTTAGGTTTCATTAAAATCTTTAAGGTTAGGTTAGGTTTCATTAAAACCTTTAAGGTTAGGTTAGTTTTCATTAAAACCTTTAAGGTTAGGTTAGTTTTCATTAAAACCTATAAGACCCTGACTAACTTTTCCCGGCCAAGTTTGTGCTTTTTCTGATGGAGATAGTGTTTTTAATAGTAACGGTACCATAAAATTCGGTGATGATTTTTGTTTTTGTTTTGTTTTGTATGGGTTTGCACAAAATAAAACTATCACCATTAGAAAAAGCACCTATTGTAGGCCAGGAAAAAATAGTCGGTGTCTCTGAAAACGACCGCGAAGTCCTCGTCCATTATTACCGAGTTTTTTTGGTATTCGCTAGCAGGCTTTCAAAAGTTTTATGGAACTGTCGCTGATAGAAACACTCGCCGACGTGGAAATTTTAGGCGACAGTTCCACTGGTAAAACCCCCCCCGCTCGTTTACTAACCTAACCTGGATATTGGTCAACTAACCAACATATCCCAACCACATAACCTAACTCAAGATCAAGAACTAGAACAGTCCCCAGAAATAGGAACACTCGCCGACGTGAAAAATTGGAACACCCGACACCGTCGCCCGTCGGCAAGAATTCCTATCGGCGACAGTTCCAGGTACCTTTCAAAAATCCTACCGGTCGGTAGAATTCCTTACCTACGTCATCGTGTAGAGTTTTGTTCATTCTGAGTATTTTGAACCCCATTTCCCATGGCGCAATTGAATAATATAATGGCATTATATGTAGTACCGAAAATCCACTGTTATTTCACCCAAAAACGGTTAAGTTAGGTTAAATCAGATTAGGTTAGGTTAGAGGTGGGGTTTGGGTATTATTTTACGATAGGACCAAACTTCCTACACAATTGGGAGCATGGTTTTTGTTTACTCTATTGTATTCTAAGAGACATTTTAGATGGGAGGAGGAATAAGTCTCCATTTGTTTACAAAAGGCCTCCCTCTTCCTCTTCTTGTGACCTGCATCGCTTTTGTTTCGGAATAAGTTTTCCGTGCGCACCCGTGGCTAGGAGGTTAATCTCGGGGTTTGGTATTTTATTAAACTTTTGTATTATTGGACCCAGGTAGGAGGTTAAATTAGGTTAGGTTCAGGTTAGGTTAGGTTAGGTAAGGTAAGGTAAGGTAAGGTAAACGAAACAAAAGCGATGCAGGTCACAAGAAGAGGAAGAGGGAGGCATTTTGTAAACAAAGAGACGTATTCCTCCTCCCACCTAAAATGTTTTATATCTCCGAAACTATTGATTTGTGACGGAAAGCTCAAGGAGAAAATGTCTCTTAGAATACAATAAGGTAAACAAAAACCATGCTCCCAATTAGAGAGAACTGCAACTCCGAAATGCCAGTGGTCGCTGGCAGTTTTAACTCACAATTTGGTGAAAAGTTGGTCAACTTGAAAGAAAAATATGGGCTTATTCCACTGCATTTAAAACACACAAGTATAATATTAAGAACGATTTTCTGCTACATGTATATTGTATAGGTGCCTGATTCTGTAAAACATTGTATATAACCAAATAACCAAGCAGGTTATAGTTGAGGAGGCGAGATAAATGCTACTCTATGATATTATATAGTCAATAACGTATGTTTAGAAGTTATCTATACCTAGGCAGTCATATTTTCCTGTTATTATTGTGTATCAATCAGATAGAAAGCCTGGAAGTGCAATGAGTTGACGCGTGAAGTCGTAATGTTTTGATTCAATCTCCCCGCCACAATCTCTCCCCCCACCACTCCCCGCCGCGGCGTGTCGCCTCCGCAATTATAACCTACATTGTCGCAGCAACAAGCCGATTTCGGCATTCTTTATTCTTCGTTTTTCCAAGGCATTGCTTATTGTATTTTGACAAGCGTTTGCCAGATGCAGCAGTACTGTCTTAGAAAACAGTGTGAACATCGCCCAAATTTTACATGCCACAATATACATGTCAAAAATATATTAAGCTTTGCTACTCGAGGCGAGTAATTTGCATTAAATTGCTATTATAGAACGTTCCATCGTAATGCATGTCATCCATATAATTAGTAGAACAACAGAAGAACTATATTTTTTGGTATTCAGATGCGGTGCATCAATGTTTATCGCGAAATTAATTTATGAAAAATATTAGTCGCGGAGCCAAAACACAGTAGACCAACCTTTGAGTTAAAACTGCCAGCGAACACTGGCATTTCTCGAGTTTCAGATCATTGGAATTGTGTAGGGAAGTTTGGTCCTATCGTAAAAATTTACCGGGGTTTGGTTTAGTAACCTATCATATAAAGAAAAAAAGAAAATTATCAATACTATAGCAGTGCAAAGCAGAGCACGGTTTGCGGGGCGGGGCGGGTAACCCCCACACCTGTAAACAAAAAATTATTTCCGACAAAAACGAGTGTCAGATTCAATCAAAACACATCAAAACTATTCAGGAAAACCAAGTTTCGGTAAATCTTAAGAACAAAGGCTCCACCCCCTATCTTCTTCCTCTTCTTCTTATAGCCAACAAGCTTGGGGACATGGTGGGAAACCGGGGTTTTTAGGTAGGGGAGCACACACATAAGGGAAATATGGCCCCCCACAAAAAATCCGTAAACTAGGGAAGCTTCCCTAGTTCATAGACTTCATCGGGGCCATATCTCCCTTAAATGTGTGCTCCTCCACCCAAAAACAGCACACACTTAAGGGAAATATGGCCCCCCACAAAAAATCCCTAAACTAGGGAAATTTCAATAGTTCATAGAATTTATCAGGACCATATTTCCCTTATATGTGTGCTCCCCCACCCAAAAACCCCGGTTTCCATCATGTCCCCAAGCTTGTTGGCTATAAGAAGAAGAAGAAGATAGAAGGTTGAGCCTTTATTCTAAAGATGACAAAACTCTACAGACCTAACCTAGCACCCCTCCTCGAGCCCCACATGCTGTGCACTAACCTAATCTAACCTAACCCCCTTGACCCCCCCCCGTGCTGTGCACTAACCTAACCTAACCTGCCCTAGCCTAACCTGACCATTGCGCTCAGTTTATGACTCGTCATACATTGCGCATCTCGCTGGACTTAGTTTTTCTCAAGAACCTGAAATTTAATATCGGCCATGTAGACAAAGTAAGGATCGGCACTCATTAAAATCTAAACAGATGTGTTAAGGACAGTAAATATAATACGTAGAGCCAACATTTGGGTCAGCTTAGCGTGGAGCCCTTGTTCTTAAGATTTTCCCAAGTTTCTGCCTCAAAATCGGTGAAAGCACACCACACAAAATTTTACTGTTTTTTCGTTCCTTTAAGTGTTTTGAGGCCTCATTTGGGCAAAACTGCAGTTTAATATAATACTTCCTATTGACGATACACTCCTGACATAACTTGGGGGGCACAGCCCCCCAGATCCTCCCCGCTACTTCACTAACAACCTGAGCATTGTGTAACCTAACCTCGCTGAGGTGATGTTGCTCCCCAGACTCCCCTTATGTAATTTTTCATTTCCGATGGCTGTTGTAGGAGTAAAAAATACTGCAAATGGTCAGATCTACACGTTAAAGATGATTACAACTACCGTATATGCCTTGTATGCATTAAACTGCAGTAAAACCCTCATTTGTTGTGCAAATGGTTATAATGGACGAGAACTACGTATGTGGCCGCTACCACCGTTACCACTTGAGTTTTCTATATTAATTTTACTCAGTATACTGTGCAGTATTAATCCACTTCTGCGTAACCTTCAATACGGTATACATATTGAAGAAATGATATAGTTGCGCATACAGACGCACCCTCCCCGTCCGGAGCCCTCCCCACCCTTTAGGAGCTTAGGTTGATAATCTCGCTGGGGGATCGAGGGAGGTGGAGTCCCCTCGTTAGGAGGTTAGGTTAGGGTAATCTTCCTCCCGTCAAGGCGGGGCAGAGTGGTCCACTCGGCGGCTGGTGGGCGGACTGGCGAATGCGGGGCAGGGCACACTTTTTTTGTATGGTACAATTCCGTCACTTCTCTGGTTTCTGAGACACTGACACTTACTGACCGAAAAATTATGATTGAAAGGGTAAAGAATATCACAGTGAGTAGGATCAGTGATGAGCAAGGAGGGTTTAGAAAAAAATAGGGGATGTGTGGGTCAGATTTTTTCACTCCGGATTACAGTTGAGAAAATACTAACAAAAGGGAAGAAAGCTTATGCTGCATTCATGGACCTTGAGAAACTGTATGACATAGTTGATTGGACAGCAATGTGAGATGTATTGAAGGTGTATGGGTGTGGATGAGAAGCTATTGAATGGTGTGAAAGCTTTTAATAAAGATTCAGTTGTATGTGTAACGGTAAAAGGAGAAATGAATGAAGATTTTAAATGCAAGGATGTGTAAGGCTGAAATATGTAATGTCCCCGTGGCTGTTTTAACTTTTACATGGACTGAAAGAGAAGATGAGATGAAAGGAGAGAGATGAAAGTAAAAGTTGGTAATGTTCTTTATAGTGAAAATGTATGTAAATAGTGGTAGATGGATGTTAAATAAAAAAAAATTTGCTGATAATAGTTCTAAACAGTAGCTACATTCCAGGAAATGAGAATGACTTACAGAAACCTGTAAACGTCTTCAATAATGAATGCAGAAGATGGAAGCTGCGTTTAACTGTTAACAAAAGTAAGGTGATTGTTTTTGAAAGGAGTAGAAGAGAAGTGGTAGATGTTGAGAGCTCCTATAGAGTATGTTTAGAGTTGATTGTCTAAAATAATGTGAAATTAGGCTGAATAGAGACAGATTGGAGGAGCTTCATGAATTTATGTATCTGTGTCTTATTATTTGCAAGCAAGAGAGCAAGGAAAGTATGACGAGAGAAAGAAAGCTGCGGAGAAAAGTGGTTGAAACTCTAGGACATAAGACTGAAGGAAGGACTGTAAGGTTGGAGGTAAAAAAGAGTCTGAGAGGTGCAATGACTGTACCAACAATCACGTATGCAAGTGAGACTTGGGTGTGGCATGAAAGACAAAGGTCAAGGATCCAAGCAGTTGAAATGAGAAAGGCCTGTAGTGTGAGAAGAATGGATAGTGAAAGTAATTAATATGTATTTAACAGGTTTGGTGTGTCAAGTAAAGGTAGAGGGATGCAATGTGAAGTGGTTGAAGGGGTGAAGCGTAAGACTCTTGAGGGGGTTTGGTCATATAGAAAGAATGGCAGAAGCAAGATGACAAAGTGTCCGGTTTTGGGGCGAGTACTTTCCTCGTGGGATATTAATACATGAACTCCCAATGGTGAGGGTTATGTACAGTGGCCGCCAAATGTTGTGGCGGTCTGCGCGGGTCGGCATGATGCACCGGCCGCCAAATTAATAACCTTTCAAATGTTTTTTCACGCAACTCGAGCAAGTGGGATTTAAAAATTGATGACATGGCAACAAGACACTGACACTTAGCAACACCGCAGGGGTATGACCGTTAAATTTAAGCAAGTCAGTGCAAACTAGGAGGACAGTGAGAGTGCATGTACTGTTTCACTTCTTTCGTCATTAGTTACGAGGATATTTTCAAACTGCAATCGTTTATTGCGTTATGGCTCCTCGGCGCATTATATCCCAGGATACAATAAGCTCCATATGTGCCTTGCATAGGGCTGGGTTTGGTGCAAAAGCTATCGTAAATCAGACAGGAATTGCAAAAAGGACAGTTGAGCGGTGGTTAAAACGTTGTCGTGATGCCTTGGACGGAGAGACGCCTACACACTTAGCGAAGACTGGACGGCCAAGGAAATGTGCCTCAAAGACTTTACATGTTATAAAAAGGCAGCTGAATGTCAAACCAGCACAGCACGTGAAGTGATGGAAAACAATCCTGCCCTACTAGGTAATGTGTCAGTGAGAAGTGTGCAGCGTTATGTGTTACGTGATCTCGGACTCTTTTCAAGATCTGCCGCTGTAAAGCCACTCCTAACTCCTCGTCACAAGATAAAGCGACTCACTTTTGCTAAAGAACACAAAGACTGGCCACTAGAGAAAGTTAGATGCATACTATGGTCGGATGAAAGTGTCTTTACAGTGACAGGAACTAACTTTGCAAAAGTGAGGCGGCCCAAGAATTCAGACCGACACGACCCTAGGTACACCGTGGAGAGAGTAAGACACCCAGATTCTCTCATGGTGTGGGCTTGCTTTTCATATTATGGAGTGGGTAACCTCGTATTTCTTGAAAAAGGTGTTACTGTGAACAGTGAGCGATATTTAGACATCCTGCACGACAATCTTAAAACCTGCTACGACAAGTGTAGGGCAGAAACTTTTATGCAGGACAGTGCCCCTTGTCACAGGGCAAACGTTGTCAAGGAATGGTTGGATATGTGTGCTATCGATTGCTTTGACTGGCCTCCTAATAGTCCTGACTTGAACCCAATAGAAAATCTTTGGTCCATAATGAAAAGGAAGCTTCAAGAAGTAGACACTAGTTCAGTGGCGAAGTTAAAAGCTGCACTGTTAAAATTGTGGGAGGAACTACCAAAGGAGCTTCTTCAAAAACTTGCAGACTCTTTACCTAACAGGCTGCAGGATGTTATAAAGAGGAAAGGGAATGCAATCAAGTACTAGGATACCGGTAAGTTACACAGTTTCTTGATTTTTAATGTGTTACGAATATTTTGTGGGATTTTGAGTGAGTGTGTCACTGACGGCATCAGGAAGTCCGACCGCCACAACATTTGGCGGCCACTGTATTTAACTGAAAACATACAAATACATTCATGAAGATAAAAGTGAATACGTACATGGTAATTTGAACTCATATGATCATTACGACCTTTGAAGTACAGTCAAACCTTGATATAACGGACCTCGATGTAACAGACTTCGGATGTAACGGAATCCATTTGCGTGACCTTTTTTTTTTTTTTTTTCCCATATCAGACCGCTTATCGCCGCTCAAATTGTCCGCCGCTCAACATAATAGTATTATTTTCACATTTTACTTTGGAATGCTTGGGTTTTAAGGAGTTTTGATGTATCACATATTAAGATATATAAGGAAGGAGCCTGTGTTGCTAGTGATTTAGTGGTAGAAGGTGTGTATTGTTTAAAATAGTGACTATTAGTGTTATGGCGTGGCCGCTGCTACGTCTCCCTGTCACCTCAACACCCTAAATCACCCTTATCTAAGGTGACACGCAGTGCTACACTGACCTAAATAGTGACACATGTATAGAACTGCACTTCACAACCATATAATATACAAGTAGAAAATGCTTCAGGGTAGCCCTGAAGACATGAAAAAGGGAAGATGACTCTTGCGGGTGTTGTTTTGTAGATCAAGAAGTGTCAAGAAGAAGGGAAACAAGGCTAGTGTGGACATGGGAAAGATTGCAAAAGAATAGAAACAAGGTGGCAAAGATGCCTTTGGACATGAGAAAGATTTGGAATGGAAAGAAACTAGGTGTCACTCAACATTTGTCCTACCACGAGTGGTATCAGTCGGCAAAGGACAAATGTTGAGTGACACCTAGTTTCTTTCCTTTCCAAATCTTTCTCATATCCAAAGGCATCTTTGCCACCTTGTTTCTATTCTTTTGCAATCTTTCCCATGTCCACACTAGCCTTGTTTCCCTTCTTCTTGACACTTCTTGATCTACAAAACAACACCCGCAAGAGTCATCTTCCCTTTTTCATGTCTTCAGAGCTACCCTGAAGCATTTTCTACTTGTTTCTCTCCTTTTCAATGTGAAATGTTGAAGCCGACATTTCAGGCACAACTAAGCGTGTGCACACAACCAGATATTATAATGTCTCTCAGTAATAAACTTTGATGATCGTTTTCGAATATTGGAATTGAGAAATCGAATAAACTACGATTTTGTCCATCTGGAGCACGACGAGTGCTTTCGAATGAGCTATAGAACGGCCCCAGGTGACCACCGCAGCGTTCGTTAGAAGCGCGGACAAATTTTCTCCAGGACACTTTCCTCTCTACTGAGTTATCTTGGGCAGGGGTTATCACCCCTGCCCGATAAAATAATGAGCATTAGTCATGATAATAAGCAATACCTTTGGAAGCCACGGCTGAATCTGGCTCGTAGTTTGTTTACCTTTCACTAGAGCTTGAGCTTGACTCGCCAGACGGTGAGAGAAAGCATCAACATTTTAGGGATAACCCATCACTTTACGGGAGACTTTTTCTTCCTTTTTATCTATTTTGGGGTGATTATAATGTCTCATGATGCTGCTGCTGCTGCTGCTGCCGCGGCCGCGCTGCCAGGCGTGGATGAGCACCTTGAAAGTATTTTCATATCTTTACTCATATGTATGAATAATAGCAATTCAAATGTGATTATATGTCTACATTCAACTAGAATAATGAAATTTCATAGCATACCAAGCAGTAATGAGCGAGCCTGGATACTTACTACCTCTCCTAATACCAGTCCCGAACAGTCGTGGGCGAGTGTGCCAAATCCCTGATGTAGCGCTAGTCACTGTTTACCTCCCAACATAGCTACATGGTCTGGTTGTGTTTGAGATTATTTCTCATTTATTTCACGTGTAGGAGCGGACCAAATTGAGCATGTAGTGCCAGTCACTGTTTATCACCCAACATAGCTACACAGTCTGAGCTACACATGTTGTGTGTTATTATTTCTCATTTATTTCACAATTTTTTTTTTTTTATATATTTTTCCACCCTTGGGAAAATACCCTCGCTATAACGGACAATTGGCTTTAACGGACCACTCCTCCCCCCCTTTAGTCCGTTATATGGAGGTTTGACTGTATATAAATATCATTAACATGGTAGATATTTACAATTCGTGGTGACGGTGGTGCTGGTGGTAGTGGCGATGGTGGTGGTGGTTCCGGTGGTGGTGGTGACAGTGGCAGCCGAGGTACTGACTGACTGACTACTGCCGGCGATTGCCCACTCGACATTACTCTGGAACGCATACTGAGCATGCGCAACCCGACGTCACCGGTGGTTCCCGTCCCCTACCACAGACTACTTAATGACCTGACAACCTGAAGCATTTACAAGTTACTGGCAATTCACATTACACAGAGAGTATGTATGAGTGTTGCAGATACAGTAGGTCATCGAGGACGACCCTCAATGAAAAGGGAGGACAGTGCTAGAGTATGTGAGAGAAAGGGGCGAGAGAAGAGTGAGAGGGTTAGAGAATGCAGAGGTATGCAGGGACAAGTATACATGGAGACTATTCTGTTGCTGCCATCCCCTAAGGGGAGTTATTAGAAACTGGTGTCAGAGGTAGATGGGTAGATAAAAAAAACCTATTGTTCTCAAGTTTTTTAACACCGCTTTCTTTCACTGGCAGGTTTTTTTTTTCATACAATGGTTCTTCAAAAATTCCTGTCACTATTTTTTAACCATTTACAAATATGTAGCAGATTTCTTACAATGCACAAACGCCTGCATTGCACCAGCATAGATACTCCTTACTAAAAAAAAAAAAAAATTCTATGAAGAGGTTGTGGATGTGAACATTTTTTATTATTGTTATGTTTAGTTCATTCATTGCCTCCATGTCAACATTTCTAAAAAGCTGCACAACATAATGTAAAGGATATTTATGGAAAGAAATGCGTCAGAAGCCTTCACTACACAAAAGCCACACTTCTTCCAACAGAAGCATATTAAATATTTCTGACCGGCTTCACTACAGGACCGGAGCTGGCAGGTGGACTGATAATTATGCCTTGTGCATTAGTTAAAAAATGTGCCACATCAGGGATGGCTAGAGGTGAGTGCAGAGATTGAGGCCAATTTAATTTTTGACATGAGGTCTCCAACTTTTTAGAATGTTACACAGTTTGTTACTATAAATGTGAGAACATATTGTATTAGACATTTTTTCCAGCAATTTAGGAATGACACATTCATTGATGTAAGATTCCACTGTATCTTCATCTTGTATCTATGTACCCTAAGTATGTGTGTCCTTTAAAAGAGTGAATCTGTTTGAATATTTGGATCATGGAGCAACATTATTTTCTCATTTTGGAGCTGAAAATAACACTCACAATTTATGATGAAAATGACTTTAAAAATGTATGATTGCTCCAGCCATGAAGAAACCCAAGCTGAACATTCTTTACTTGATTATTAATGAAATGGGTTTTTTTGTCATCAGGTAAACACTAAGGTACAAGCAGCAATGTTTGCACGGTGTTGCCTACACCGGCCAACACAAAAAAGATGCCTGACTCTACACCTGCCAATCCTTGAGCATGTCACCAGAAGAACCAGTTACAAGCCACCCCCACCACCCACCCAGGGCCATCCCTCATCACGGGGCATCCCTGAAGAGCCTCCAGGGATAAACCCTTCAGAGGCTAAGGATCCATGTCACGAGTTGCTGATCCAACCCACTACTTGCTGTGGCTCGGGCTGCGCCAACTGTGTGTGGGTGGAGTATGCAGAGAGGTTAGCTGACCATTACTGTGATGGAGGACACGAAGCACAAAAAATGATAGAGAGGGAGGTGACAGACCCCAGCCTAAAGGCTTACATCTTAATGGAGGTGAGACTGAAAGCCAGACAGAAAAAATGAGATGACTTACACATTTTCATAATGTTAAAGACCTTCAAAGACTGTACAGTCCCAAGTCAGCCAAGTAGATCATTCTTTTTGTTCATTAATGTCTGGATCAGTGAAATTTTGGAAAGTCAATGGTCAATGTCCTTTGTTAGCAGCAGTGATTACCACTGTCACAGCAGTCTTCCATCACGCTGTTTCACAATGAATAAGGTGCTGCCAGCTAAATGCTAAGTCTGTTATTGCTAAGGAGGTATTCATTCAAAAGGAAAAGGTTAGCACGGCATCCTCAGAGCCCCACACACACCTGGCACTCACAAACTGCCCAAAGATGGTTTGGGAAATAAAAGATAGTGACCCTCACTCTGATAAAATTTAAAAAAATTCACTTATTGCTTGGTATTACATGCTATGAAATCACTAAGGAAGTTTTCTGACTAGAAATAAAACATGATCATATTAGATAAATCATGCAAACAAAAGTGAAATAAAATTGCATAATTTTCTGCATGAGGAAAAAACTGTAATGCAATAAAACCCACTCTTCCATCTATGAAACATTTATACTATAACAATCATAGGAAGACTTAGCTGTATCACTTGCCCTGAGAATATTGTGTAACATTAATTGTTGATATTTATTGTTTTTACCAAGCAAATTTCAAGATCTTAGAAAAAATGTACCCTCTATCCAATCCACACAAAGAAAGCCAATTTTTTTTTATCTAACAAGATTTTTTTGCATGGATTCTTGGTGCCACATTATATGTAAATATATGTATATTAATAAATTCTATATACTTCCAGTGTAGATATTACTGATTTGTAGATCATTTCTCCTATATATAATTGTATATACCGTATAGAGCATCCATGGTGATTTGTGTAGTGGTTAGCGCGCCTAGCTATGAATCTGCGGTCCCTGGTTAGAATCTGGGTCAGGACAGTCGGCGGCAGCCCACCAAGCTGTTCATCCTTCCTTTCGGGGTTGGCCGATAAATGGGTACTTGGGGAAGGTAACTGTGGTAACCCAGATGTGACACTAGCCCTGTGTCCCGGGGTAGCGGGTTCACAACGACCACAGCAGGCTCAAGGGTTAATGCGACAGAGATTGCACGGATGCCACGCGCAGCATAGCATGTGCCCCCATCTTTACCTGTACAGTATCAGGAAAAAACCTTGAATATGAACAAACTCATGAATATTTGACATTAAAAAGTATCAAATGTGCTGATAATTAATAATTGCAGAGTATTTCCAGTCAGTACCACTTAGTCAACAGGCTTTGATAATCTTCATGAGTCTTGTAGGCATGCTATTAATGAGGTTTTTGATATCATGGCTCAGAATAATCCACGGGAGACAAAAGGCTCCCTTCAGGGGGGCATCAATGAAGTGTCCTTGTCTTGCAGATTGTTCTTTATCTTCACCGATGCATTTCCTACGGGATTCATGTCAGTTCATTTGCTCAGTATTTTGAGCAATACAGTATGTTTGTGATGGTACAAGTTGATGTGTTCCACATGGCCCAATGGTATACCAAAATCCTCATATATTGAGAGGATCAATATTTGAGTTGAATAGAGATGCGTTCCTGAACACGACAACACTGATTCATGACTGTATGTGTGCTCCTCTTCTAATAGGTTTAGGCTTACATAAAAACAGCAATACACTACCCTCCCGAGTTTCACGCTATGCGAGTTTCGCGATCCTCGAGTTTCGCGCTGAGTCCTAAATTCTTACCATCCCGACTTTCGCGCCTTATCTCCCTGAGTTTCGCGCTGCTTCAAACACTTTTTATTTTATTTATTATTTCTTTTTTTTGGCCAATAGTGCCATTTGGCAGTGACCTCCAGGGGGTGGGATGGTAGGCTCTGTACTCGAGGGCTGTAATGGTTGGCCCTTGCCCGTGGTGGCACAAGCAGGATTTTTATAAGAGTTAATGGGCTGCATTAGTAGAAGCGAAATTAGATTAGCTTTCCATTGATATATTTAATTTTCTGATAAATGAATTAGCACCATGCATAAATTAGCGTTAACTAAATAAATATCATCATCAATCGGGGTATAAGCAAGCGCGCCACCCTCAGTACTCACTGATGGTCAAAGGTGGGCACCCGCTAATTTTTCGTTAGTCCGCTAATCGCTAATCCGCTAACTTTGTTGGCCATCCCGCTAATCGCTAATCCGCTAATTTTCCAGGTTCGCCGGTCCGCTAACGCTAATCCGCTAACGCTAACGCTAAAAAAAAAAGTTAGCCTGCTAATCAGGTCCGCAACAGTCCGCTAACCCTTTTTTTTAGTTAAATCTGCAAAAACATAATTTCCAATGAATGCAATGATGCTACCTTATATACAAAGTTTAAGTTTTATTTCAGAATCAATACACATAAAAAAATCAGGCATTTACTAGTACACACAAACCTCGATTTCCCGGATATCGGATTTGCCGGACAAAATCCGAGGTCCGGGGATATATCAGTCTCGGAGAATTATTATTATTATTATTATTTTTTTTTTTTTTTTTTTTTTTTTTTTTTTTTTTTTTTTTTTTTTTTTTTTTTTTTTTTTTCGTTGAAATGCCTGGTCCTGTTCGTAAATTGACCAAGTCGTCCGGCGGTCCGAGCGTCTCTTGTCACCCCTGGTCAGTGTCCGCGCCTCCTGCCAGGTGGCAGCATGCTCAGCAGTCGTATTGTTTACATTTGGGCACACAACATTCACGGTTCACCTGCACAGCCTCCGTCAGTCACCTGACTCCCACTGCCCCTGGTGCAAGAACATTTCTGAGACTATTGAATACTTTATGCTGCCTCCCGCCAGGTGGCAGCATGCTCAACGGTCGTATTGTTTACATTTGGGCACACGACACTCACGGTTCACCTGCACAGCCTCCGTTAGTCCCCTGACCCCCACTGCCCCTGGTGCAGGAACGTCTCTTGAGACTATTGAACACTTTCTGCTGCCTCCCGCCAGGTGGCTGCATGCTCAGCGGACGTAAAAGTCCGCGGCGGGGTAGTTGATATTAGCGGTTGCCGGACAGTAAATACTAGAGTAGGATAAACGTCCGGGGGTGGGTAATGGCATCGGACTTTTTTTTTTTTTTTTTTTTTTACTTGCGATTCCCGGACTTTTGCGGTTCCCGGACCAGTGCTCCCCCCTATTAGTCCGGGAAATCGAGGTTTGTGTGTACTACACATTTTCCTCCTCCTCCTCCTCCTCCATCTGGGACAGCCACTTCTTCCCCTTCAACAGGTGCAGGTTCCCCTTGACGAAGACCAGCTTCTCGAAGTTGTCTGCCATCAGGGATGACCTCTTGGGCCTGAGGATGTCAGACCCGATGCTGAAGAGCCTCTCCACGGCCGCGGAGGAGGGGAGGGGGGGAGTTGTACCTGATAAACAGGTCTGACCAGGCCTCTCTTTGGAGCAGGGGGAACTGGTCCAAAGAGAGAGGGGTGGTGCTCTTCACCCTCACCTTGTTCCACCCCTCATAGGTGTTCTCCAAGTCCTCCTCAAGACGGCCGGGAGTCGCCACTGGCTGGCTGTCGTCCCCCCTCATATACATGAAGGGGTCATCTTCCATCTCATGCTGCACCTGGGCGTCGCCGACCTCCTCATCAGTGGCCACCTTGCTCATCACCTCCCTGATGACCCTCCTCCTGATGTTGCCCTTCAAGCCTTCTCTGAGGTACCCAACCACTCCAAGCTTGAAGTGGGGGTGGAGGGCTGTGGCCATCAGGAGGTCCATGTCCTGAAACAGGTGCTCAAACCTCCCATTGAAGGCCACCCTCGGGTTGTCGTGGTTCTCCAGCAGGTAGTTGATCAGCTCCTGGCCCTCCACGATGCCTGGCGTCAGTCCTCAAGGCCGCCACCTGGTCCTTCATAAGCTTGAGGTTGGGCAGGAGAATGCCCATGTAGGCATTCTCCTCAGACTGCAGGATATCCAGGCAGATGGCAACAGGCTTCATCATTTTGCAATACTGAGCCAGCAGGTCCTTGTCACCCTCATAGAAGGCCGACAGGCCCTGCTTGCGGCTGACGACGTTCAGCTCGTCCTTCTTCTTTGGGTCCTCCAGCACCTCAAGCAGCCCAGCACAGGACTCGTAGTACGAGTTCCAGCGCGTCACCCCTGGCGTCTGAAGCTTCTTGCCGACGGCCTTATTGATCTGGTTGGCCGCCACTGTCCTCCTGTTCTGGCAGTTCCACAACGCCTGTGCCTTGGCAACAGTCTTCGTGAAGGAGGCCCTCCTACCAGAGTTCCAGCCAGGCACCTTAAAAAATTCAATTATAATTAATTTATTCAATTAAATAATTATTTAATTAAATAAATGTACATGACTAACGTGAGTAAAGGAAGCATAAACAGATTTGAAGTTGGAATATTTCAAAATGAATTAAATTATTAATTTATTATTTATTTTTAATATTTCCATAAGATGAAGGTAAACTAACTTAAAGTTAAATATTTGATAAAGAATCACCTTGCTGACGTCTGTCGTCGCCATCAGGTTGACAGTGTGGGCTCCACAGCGGTGGTGCTTGGGCAGCTCTCGGCGGACATCCTCGTCCATCTCCTCCTCCAGGGCGTCCCCCACCATGACGGCCGTGACCACAGCCTCGCCTTCCTCCTGGACAGGCTCCTGAGCAACCTGAAATCATTATGAAATAATTACAATATGTAATTTTTATTTCTAACACAATAAAAATAATAAAATAAATATTCAGATAAATTCATTTCTTCTTTAGTTCTTTTTAACCCTTTCATGTACAAATGACGTCTTTGAGCGTCATCCAAAAATAATATTTTAAAATATTTATTAAAAATCTTTAAAAGCGCGCGGTTGACGAGAGATTCACTTGACCGTTGGAGCGAATTACAATATATTATATTAAAACATATTTTGTATAATATGATATTGTATAATATTATATTATACAATATATTTATTAAATTTATTAAAAAAAAAACCCGCTATCTTTCACTTCGTTGTATGGCTTTATTTTTGTGCGAATTACAATATATTATACTTCATTGGAAAGGAAATTTATTCAGCTATGTCATGGAATGTAGAAAAATCTTCTATGATGATAAGTTGATTTTTGACATTATTTTTTGCCGCAAGGTGTTATTTTTTTTTTTTTTTCACTTCTAACTCCAGGTTTTGTAAGTTATTTTCACGCTAGCGTATTTTTTTAACATTGTATGATATAGGAAATTATCTTAGCTTAAAAACGAAACATAATTGAACTCGATACCTTTGATAGTTTAGTTTCTAGACGCGGTGGAAGTACAACTTTTTTCCCGCGCGTGACATTTCGGGTGACAATGGGTTTACGCGGAACAACAAAAAGTGAATGGCAATGGTGACGTGAAAGGGTTAAATAAATTTTCATTTTTGAGTAACTTATTTTAGTTTAGTATCATTATTCAATATCAATAATCAATAGTCAATTCAAAAATTTAAATCATAATACAAATTTATTTTTATATTACAATTAGCCCACCTCCTCTTCATCCTCCTCCACATTGCCAGCAAACATCTGGAAGGCGGCGACATAGTTCTTGCCATTGTCCGTCGTCGTGCTGACGACCTTGTTGGAGAGGCCAAACTCTTGGTGCAGGTCCATCATGGCCCTGGCCAGGTAGGTGCCTCTCTGCTGGACAACGATCTCCTTTATGCCGAGGACACCATTCTCCCTCTTGAGGCTGGCAGGGTCGATCCAGTGGACCGTCATCCCGAGGAAGCTCCTGTTGTGGGCGGACCAGCTGTCGGCCGTTGTCGCCACATAGCTGACGTTCGCCAGGAGGTTGCTCGTGGCGCCTTTGGCTTCCTCCCCCAGCTGGGCAATATCCCCGGTCAGCTTCCTCCTGGAGGGGACGTTGAAGTCTGGTTTCACATAGTTCATGAACTCCCTCAAGGCATGAGAGTTCGTCAGGTGAGCTGGCACAATGTCTTTGATGAAGAAGCTGTAGTAGAGTTTGAGGGCCTTCATCTGGTCGAACTTCTCCTTGAAGGCAGCCTCGATGCTGCTCTGTCTCTTCTTCAATGCGGGGGGGCGGGCGGGTGACGTGTCACTGCCAAAAAAAAAGGAAAATTAGTTAAATACTTTAAGGGAATCGTTTACCCAAAATATTTTAATCTTTATTATTGCAGCTACATTGCTGAAACCTGGTATGCATATAGAACAGCCAAAGAGAAAAAAATAAAATTATTGGAAAAAAATCCAATTTTCTATAGAAAACTAAAAATTCATAGAAAACTACTAAAATGTTACCATTTGCCAATCCCTAGGGCATTTTTGTTTGAAGAGATACACTAATTGAAAAATTAATTAAAAACATTTATTATTGATCATTTCAATATTTTTTAGTGACTACTGATTTATTAAATATTTAAATAATAAATAATGTAAATATTTAAATTTTATTTACCTGCCGCCAGATGAGTATCTGCCACGCTTAGAGCCGGCACTCAGGGCAGCATCATTTATGTTTTATGTTTAATTAATGTGTAGTTATGTTATTTTGTGTGCTATTTTCTCTTTCAGAATGGTTTTTCTACAGAATAGGTAGTACAGTGTGGGTAATATAGACGCTGTGTGTTTGTTGTGTTTGCTATAGTTTATTTTAGCTAGAAAAACATGTCTTTTTTTTTCTTTTTTTTTAATTGATGGGGTCCTGGAACCAAACCTATATTTTACCATTAGTTATGTGTTTCGTTATACGAGATTTCACTTCACGAGTATGCCAGGTGGAGCCTAACTGCTCGTACCTTCGGGACCTCCCTGTACTGAGGTACTGAGTACTGAGGAAGTACTACAACATTCGTCTTTGAAGACCATTAGTATTTTTCAGGGTATTTTTTAGGGGAAAACGTGAGTCTTATAAGCCGTAAAATATGGTACTACGCCTCGCACCGGACTAAACAAGCATTTTTACAGGGTTTTCAATACCCGAGTGTTGCGATCCTCGAGTTTAGCGCTATGCCTTTGGAATAAAGCAAGCGCGAAACTCTGAAGGATACTGTACTGTAGATTTAAAATGTTGTATCAAGTTTTATAAAAGTTCCATTGGTACAAAAAGTGAGAAATATACAGGTGTTTACAATGAAGCATATGCAGTATTAGCTCTCATGGGCCTGGTCACACTGTAGGGCTAGTTTCCGAACAGCCCTCGTAAGGAAAATATTTTTACACCTAAATAAATGACGCTACTCCAACAATTCGTTTCGTTCATCGTATATCTTTTTTACGACTTTCACATGTACCGATCAGACACGTTTGGAAGAAATCTCTGATGAACAAAGCATGCACCTGTGGAAATTTTCTAAAAGTAAATACAAAATTCTCTCAATTAGATGTGTGGGATACAGGGAAGGAACAACAAGTAGGGAGACAAGATAGGGATGACTGCAGTAAACTTGCAGAGTAGAAATGTAGATCCCTCTTGATTGTCCACTTACACTTCTACCACAGTCATCATTATCTTGTCTCCTTACTTTTTGTAACATCCCTAGATCTCGCACATTTATATTAAGATTTTTTTTATTTACTTGTAAAGTAGCGACACTATAGGGCCTGTGTGGTAGAGGTGTATGTGGACAAGCAAGAGGGGAGTACACAACTACTGTGCAAGAGTACTACACTCATCCCTATCTTGTATCCTTACTTTTTATACCATCCCTACAGCCCAAATATTTATATTCAGAGAATTTTATATTTAATTGTCTCTTTTCTTCTTTTTCTTTAAGTAGCATACTTGATATATTTTGGATCTATAACCACAGAAGTAAAATATCTGAAGCGTATGAAGAGAAATATTTGTGTATAGAACGTACGAAGAAGATAAAATTGCGTAATGTAAGTGAGAAAATGTGTGTGAAGGAAAAATTAAGAAAATGGAGCATTAAAGAGGTGACGGCTTCGTCAGTACAGTGCAGCGTGGGGAATTTTGTGGGTTTGAATTATGTACACTTAACATGATCCACAAACACCAAAATGTGCATTGCACACCATGTCATGGAGTCTGACATGTGTACAAAGTTTAACTCTTTGCCTCATCTGGTTTTTTATTTAGGTGAGTTGAATTGAACAACAACGAGAAGGAATAGAATACTGAAAATGGACTTTTGTAAATACACAACGCTCGTTTTCCCTGATTTCGGATTTGCCGGTCAAAATCCGAGGTCCGGGGATATGTCAGAGTCCCGGACAAATGCCTGGTCCAGTCCGTAAATCGACAAAGTTGTCCGGCGATCTGAGCGTCTCCTGTCACCCCTGGTCAGTGTCCGCGCCTCCCGCCAGGTGGCAGCATGCTCAGCGGTCGTATTGTTTACATTTGGGCACACGACACTCACGGTTCACCTGCACCGCCTCCGTCAGTCCCCTGACCCCCACTGCCCTGTCTGCGCCTCCCGCCAGGTGGCAGCATGCTCAGCGGTCGTATTGTTTACATTTGGGCACATGACACTCGCGCTTCACCTGCACCGCCTCCGTCAGTCCCCTGACCCCCAATGCCCCTGGTGCAGGAACGTCTCTGAGACTATTGAACACTTTCTGCTGCAGTGTCCGCGCTTCCACTCCCACCGTGTAGTGCTACGCTCTCAACTCCTCACCCTGAATGTCACCACCTGTGACCTGCCCACCCTGCTGGAGGCGGCTGGCGTCCCCCCCTCCTGGCAACACGCTGTCATCCGCCTCACCTATGCCTTCCTGAGGAAGACAGGTCAACTACAGCGCCTGTGATAGCATCATAGGACATCACCAGGGCTCATAGTGTTCCCCAAGGGATCCTCGCAGCCCTAAAAACAACAACAAAGTGACGTAAAAGTCCGCGGCGGGGTAGTTGATATTGGCGGTTGCCGGACAGTAAATACTAGAGTAGGATAAACGTCCGGGGATGAGTAAACGCGTCGGACTGTTGCGATTCCCAGACGTTTGCGGTTCCCGGACCAGTGCTCCCCCTAATAGTCCGGGAAAATGAGGGTTGTGTGTAACTTGATAATGTGCAACACACAATTTTTCAGCCTCCCCCATACTTTGTCCCTACAAAACTGATCATGGTGTCATAATTTGATTTTGATGTAATATTAATGTAAAACCTTGATTTTTCAAATATATGGGCATAATGCCAGAAAACCAGTGTCATCCCTATACACACTTCTGCTATTAGGTGTAAACACCGATATGTATCACTAACAATATGTTTATGTACGGGAAAGGACGCTTTTAAACTTGTCTGCCACGGGTTCTGGCAGTGAATTAGAAGCAGTTGTGAGTAACAAACAGTTGATAGAAGTGGTCAGAGGCTATGAGGATTTGAAAGGAAAAAAAGAAAACTGCGATAACAATGTGAAAGAAAATGTCTTTCTGAAACACTGGTAAAGCTTTATATCATCGTGTTGTAATTTCTTACAAAGAGTTCAAAATTTACCCCTGATTTCTTCTTCATGTGGCACTTTTGTACTCACACTTTTCTTCTTGTAACTGACTTTCTTATCTTCTTCTAAAACCAATGAAATTACAGCGAGCTGTTTCTCACTAAATGGAGTGAGTACTGTACAGCTGTACAGTGGTCCCTTATGTTTGGCGATTTAATTTGTCTTGCCAAACCATCGCCAAAAGTGAATTTCGCCAAACGCGAATAGTACTTTCAATGGGAAAATTATTCATTAGTCTTTGACGAGGCCCGAGTTCACCCTTTTGACCTCCATTTTTGTACTTTAACTGCTTAAAAGCAAAGACATTATACATGAAACATTAACAGCAATACAAAAGACAATACCGTAAATGGCGGCGTATAAGTCGACCAGGCGTACAAGTCGACCTCATTATTATTAGCTCAAGATTACGGGTTAGTAGGCCTATACTTGCCGTATAAGTCGGCCCCAAAAATATGGTAGGCTACTAGTAGGCCAAAGCTTACAAAGTCTTTACCCCCGTAGTGTATGGTCACAATATATTTGTAGATCAGAATTACCGGTTGTATTGTTAGAGTGTGAGGTATGATCAGGGCATGTAGTACGGTACGGTACGGTAATATTTTTCGTAATTCGTATCTCAGATAAATACAGTACCGTAATTCCATTCCGTACCTGAATATTTGTATTGTACTGTACTAGTACGATTAATTTCCGTACCGTAATTTCGAACTATTTTTCGTACCTAAAAACATTTGACTTTCATAAACAAAATCAACAATTGACAATTTTTTGTTCAATCATTTTACATTGTGATTCATATACACATACTTTTACAGGTATATAAAACACATAGTAACTTCTACCCATTTATCTCTATATACTACATACTTTTCATAGTTACCTCCTATACCCGAGACTTACAAATCTCTCTCTCTCTCTCTCTCTCTCTCTCTCTACATATATATATATATATATATATATATATATATATATATCCTTGATCTGAGGAGGCTGAGGGATAATCCCCATGCCACGTCCACACCCAGGCAGCTGGGCAGAAATTATACTTAGCTAATGAAGTCACACGGTGGTGTTAATTAATGGGGTCAAATCTCGCTCACTCTCATTCCCCTATCCACCCATCCACCCACGCCACGCCCTCACTCAATCATTCACCTACCCGCCCATCCACCCACGCCCTCACTCTCTTACTCACTAACCCATCCATGCCCTCACTCATTTCTTCAACACTCCTCCAACCCACTCACTCCCTCACTCACTCCTTCACCCACCCACACCACTCACTCACTCACTTATTCACGAATCCACCCACGCCTTCACTCACCCACCCACCCACGCCCTCACCTACTCACGCCCTCACTCACTCACTCTTCCATAACCAGTGACCATGAACGAGGTTGAAGTGAGGTGATTATACAGTCAAACCTCGATATAACGGACTAAAGGGGGGGAGGAGTGGTCCGTTATAGCCGATTGTCCGTTATAGCGAGGGTATTTTCCCAAGGGGGGAAAAATATATGAAAAAAACGGAAAAATTGTGAAATAAATGAGAAATAATTACAAACACAACCAGACTGTGTAGCTATGTTGGGAGGTAAACAGTGACTGGCACTACATGCTGAATTTGGTCCGCTCCTACATGTGAAATAAATAGAGAAATAATCACAAACACAACCAGAACGTGTAGCTAGTCAAGCTCAAGCTCTTGTGAATGGTAATCAAATTACTACGAGCCAGATTCAGCCGTGGCTTCCAAAGGTATTGCTTATTATCATGACTAATGCTCATTATTATGTATATTATATGGTTGTGAACTGCAGTTCTATACACGTGTCACTATTTAGGTCAGTGTAGCACTGCGTGTCCCCTTAGATAAGGGTGATTTAGGGTGTTGAGGTGACAGGGAGACGTAGCAGCGGCCACGCCATAACACTAATAGTCACTATTTTAAACAATACACACCTTCTACCACTAAATCACTAGCAACACAGGCTCCTTCCTTATAATATTATATCTTAATATGTGATACATCAAAACTCCTTAAAACCCAAGCATTCTAAAATAAAATGAGAAAATAATACAATAATTTTGAGTTGACAATTCGAGCGGCGATAATTATAAGCGGTCTAATATGCAAAAAAAAAATAAAAAAATAACAAAATAACAAAAAGTCACGCAAATGGAGTCTGTTATATCCGATGTCCATTACATCGAGGTCCGTTATATCGAGGTTT